>JAKRZM010001333.1:324911-435502 GCA_036379175.1 Heliconius cydno galanthus | reverse complement strand
ATGTAGTTTCTGAGATTTCGTGATGAGTGAGTGACCTTTCGATTTTATATATATAGATTAACAAATATAGGCCAGGTGTGGCGCGGGTCTGTAAACGTGACAAATTGTGGGTTCTATTTCCACTCGGTTAAACTAAATATTTACCTAATAGTTTCATTTCCTCATTCTGGTAACGAGCCAAAGCGCAGCGTCGCGTTCCACCACTCAACAGGCAATGTCTCTAGAATTCATTGGAAAGTGGAGAACGATAGTGTTTTTATAGGAACAGAGCTTAACACTAGGTTCCCTGGTTCCCCCTGCCTCCATGCTAGGTCCAGGGTACAGCGTGAAGCTAATAAAAATCTAATGTTACAATACCTATTACAAAATTTGAGAGTAAATATCTCAAGATGACGAGGCCAGTGTTGTAAGCGGCGCGCCGTACATGACTGCTGCAAATTTGTTATAAGAAAGCGTGACGTATCGATTCAGGTGAAGGTCTAATTTGTCTCTAATAATTTACTTAGAACTTCACGGCAAAGAATATTATACACTTATAATATATAATATATTCCTGTCGAACTAGTTTCCAAAATTCCAGCAAAAGTAAAACACTCGTTAGAGAAAGCTCACTTTGTTTTAGACAGCGCATGTTGCTCGAAACGAAACTTTGTGAAAATATTGTGTTGGATATTAAACTCATGCTACTGGCACTCATGACACTGGTACCCATTCATTCATTCCTTTGCAGTTTGCATGCAACATGAGAATTTTGTGTTATATTGTCTTTATTATTCATGGCCAACATAATGAAAGTCTAATTTTTCATAATACATGTACTAAATATTAAACTTAGTGTTTATGGTGTAAAATTGTTGTTTCATATGTTATGTTAAAACAATTAAATTAACAATTAAAGCCAGCCATGGCGCGGAGGCACAAGCGTGACAGTGTAAACGCGACAGGCTGTGGTTTCGATTTCCACTGAAAGTTATGATTTTTTTTTCATTTCTTCGCTCTGGTGTCGAAACAAAGCGTGGCATTAAGTTCCATCACTCAAAACGCAATGCCTCCAGAATTCAGAAAGTGGAGAGCGGAGTGTCTTAAGAGTAGGCTCTCTCTATCTACCTTATTGCATGCAAGATAGCGTGAAACTGAAAAAAAGATAATCTAAATTATAAAGTTTTATATTTGTAGTTATTGCTAAAACAAACGGATCTACTATACTAAAACTTGTCTTATTTAGCTAAAGATTTGGAATTACGACTGTGATTCTTCCCAATCTCCCCCACCAAAGATTAGAGAACACCTTACGTAGAGCTCTAGAACAATTTTCCGTTTACGTAGCGGTAATTGTCTTAGAACAGGTACCAGTCGGACGAACGAGCGCACTGCGGTAGCCAACGCCGCATCTTCCACCAAAACCTTCGATACGGCACGTGCACTGAATTCTAATATCTGTACTGATTTTATTTTTCCTTGCCTTTTTCTTGATTCAACTATATAAGTAGTAATGGCCGTTCAAACGTGAAAAGCGCAAGATAAAACTATAAACTATAGTATAAGACAAATTAACAAAAAGCAGTTTAGCTAGTTATACAGTTATCTATAATTCCTTAATTTCGATTAATTATGGACATTCCTTGCGAACTACTTTCTAAAGTACTGATTAATAATTCAAAGGTCCGAATCCAAATTCAGCAAAAAGTTGGAAAAGTTTTTCCTGTTAAAGCACCTTACCTCAACCTGATCTTATCTTAGTAAATTGTCGCTTTTTGACTGTTTCTGATATCTCAGATCGTATCCGCTTACGTGTGTACCTACGTACTTTTACGTAAAAATACGAATATTTATGAATATTACGTTTACTGGTTTATTACTATTTATGATGACATAACAATAAACATTTTATAGCATTAGCGAAAGTTATTATTTTAACTAAATATTTACACTACAATTACGAATTATTTATCGCAGTATTTTATAAATTTTATAAATGATCTCTATTTATACTATACGTTCTGTTAGTTTATTACTTTAAAACTAAAGTATTTTGGAAGTAGTTAAAAAATATTGAAAAATTTATCGGGAGCACACAGAATAATATTAAAAGTAATTAAATTCACGAAGCACTGTAGCTAAGCGAAACACTAACAAGATTTTAAAGTCACGTGCTAAGTTAAGATGCTGCGGAGTCCAAATGAAATCGCCGCTTCCTATTCTAGATTCTATTTACATTCTGTGTCCGTCATACTTTCATAAGTTTAATTGTTTAAATTAATAATCTCTCCTTATTCCTGTTTGAGACAATATTGTTAGAATATTGAACGTAACCCTTCTACTAGTCCACAAGCAGTAATAAAAAGCTGCCATTTTTACATTGTTACTTCAGAAAGACTTTACACTTAACATCCGAAACAGAGCAAATGAGTTATTTAATCGTTTTTCGCAAAGATTGTTTCATTTAAAGTTTTCCACTTCATAGTTTGCTACTTCGGTGGAGCCAAGCCGCGTTAAGCAAAGCTTTTTCATACTTACATTTTTATATCAGGAATGGAATGTCACGCTCGGTTTCATCGGCGCTCGTCCGCCCGACCGCGAAAAGAACGCACAAACCGGTAATAGGTGGCGCCTTGCTCGATATTCGAGTCACGTTTAGAATTCCTTATATTTCGTCTTTTTCCACGGCCCCGAAAAATGTCATCGAATACGCATTTTCGTGTAATCCTCATAAGTCTCATAGCTCCGGCGTCGTTCGGGATGTACGCCGCTGCCGACACGCGATACCCTCCCCTTCCTCCAGCCCTCTGGTATGTACCATGTCGTGATCGCCATTTAAAGTGGCGAAGTTTTCTCCAATATCATAGTTAACAATAACGCTTTGTCACTCACACGTGACACCGTCGTACCAATAAAACCTTCAAACAAATGGTGTAAGTTTCAGGAATTTTCAACTTCCTGTAGCAGAAATGCTTCTGAAATTGTAAAATGACACATAAAATTTCGATCACATTTAACATAAGTACAATAGAATGAACTATTTAATCCACAACCCAAGAAATAAAACTTTTAATTGTTTTGAAGTCCATACGCTTAGCTCGTATGGACGGATTGGGGCACGTAAGGCTTTAGGACCGAATCCGACTCCTTATCGGAATAAGTCAGTACATGCACCTTGCACCGAGCGTCGAAAGTTTCCGACAACAGACCAACTAGTTTAGGAGCTTGGAAACTCCATCAGATACGTGAGCGAGCGATTACCTGCAGCTCCTCGTCGGGGCGAGTTGACATGTATCAGAGTGCCTTGCTGCTGTTTTGAAATTAGGTGCCTTACGAGTGTTGCACTAACTTGTGTAATGTTCTTCACTTTTCAAGGGAACTACATACAACACTAAGTGCTTGTTATCCCAACAATAGTTAGGCCTTAACTAACACTGCGATTTTCTGTGAAGTTTATGAAATCGGGTAAATTTAAATAATATATGTTTTTTTTACTATTTCTTTAAACGATAGAATCATTATTACATTAACTTCTCGCTATCCCGCACATAGCCGGGTAGGCAGAGGTAACCTAGTATTAAAAGACTTCAAAGACACTTCCGTTCCCCACTTACCACCGCATTCGCGAGACATTACGTGTTGAGGTGGAGGAACTCAACGCCACGCGACGAGGCAAACCTCGTTACCAGAACGAGGAAATGAAAAAAAATAATATTTGATTCTGAGTGGGAAAAGAACTCACTACCGTCGCGTTTACGGTCGCACACTTGTGTCCCTGTGCCACAATGACCTCATTACATTATTAGTACTAAATATGAATATTGAAAATGTTTTCATTAATTTTGTTACTCAAATAAAAGATTCTTAATCTATCTAACGTAAACCTGCCTGAGAAAGCCATGGCGTCTGCCTGCGTCGCTGACGATATTTCAACACGTAGTGTGTCGTGTAGGCACTAACTAGCGAACACAGCTGGAGTTGCGGTGCAGTGACAATGTTTGGACGCTGCATCCTTGGGCCGCCGTGCGCCGCATCCGCAATGAGCCTGGACCTCCCCAGCCCAGCCCACCTCACTCCCCCGAACCGAGACGATCTAACACCCTAATTTATAGCAACAGCTAATTACCTACAAGAATCTGACTTACACGAACTCCGGACACCATCACGACCGTCTCATAATATATTGCACCTACTAAACTATTGGCTTTTACGTAGAAAAAAAATATAGCTATCTATATACGAATGCAATTTACACTTCTGTCAAGTCTATTATTCAAATCATTTCAGTTCATCTCGTATTGTGATTTTTAATTTGAACTTTTAATTGAACGTCAAGATCGGAGTGGTTTCCATAATTTTTAAACAAAGTTCCAATAGGGCGAAGTATAATTTAAGGTGTACCCACTCTCCGGCCACGCTCTTGTACACTGTTAAAATTTAATTAAGCTACTTTGTTCCCGAACCGAAAAGTAAGTAATTAATATGCGCAATGTGTATCGAGCTGAATAGTAGGAAAAGTTGGGTTATTTACGAGGCGTCAGTCCAGACTTTATATTCATAAAGCGCATTTAATTATTATGTTAACGAAACCTTCTTTTGAATAAAATATTAGACGCTGACTGTCAAAGAGAATCCAGTGTTCATTATTTCCAAGCGAAAATAAGTGGAAGCGTAAATTAGAAAAGTTATATAGTTAGTGATTACGTAGGCATGGCAAAAAACATGAAAAATGCATTCATTTATTCAGGGGAAAGTAGTAAAATACAAACGAATGTTTTGTTTTTATTACTACAGAGATCCCAGGGAGGTGTTTTCGCTACTAAATTATGCAGAAATCAATTCCTTTACCCGGACGGAGTCCCGCGCCGTTGCCTGCGATAAATAAATAATATAACTGTAATTGTAACCAAGTCTGGACCTGCAAAAATACCCACTTCACTTACCTTTTTATTTCTTACCATTCCCAGTTACAATTTTATTCTCTGTTTTAACCATCTTCAGAAGTTCGAGTGCTCACAGAGAGGGCAAGACGTGTTGACTCTCAATTATCATTTTGTATAATTAAAAATGAAAATATGTGGGTACATTTACATTTCTCTTTTTTTAACAAACTAAATTTAGCATTTGCTTGGTGGGTTTTGTACTAACATCTTAATTCAGCCTTTTTTATCGTATTCTACATACATTATACTACAATAACAAAATTTTTATAACCTGGAGGTTGGTTCAACTAACATAAAAAAGTATATAGTTGCTAATAGAAATTTGACGAAACGATACCTAAAGTCTTCTTCCACATTTTGTGTCGCAGTTTTGTTTTTATCGTACGCGTACGAGATCGCTTTATGATCGGCCACAGCCATAACTAAGACCATAAAGACCGATAAAGTATTTATTTCAATTCCATTTGCGAGTGATGACGCGTATAAAGTTGGTGCGCCGTACGTGGGGGGTTGGAGCGTGACGTCAGCATTGGTGCTATATCGAAATCCAATCAGCGTTCTGTGATTGACAGCCGGTGCAGTCGGCGCTGGCGTCCGAGCATATATCCGTTATATTCACTTGACGGTATATGACGTGAAATGGACGAACCTAGTTGAGGTCTTGGCTTAACAAAAGCCTTTAAACGATACTACATGTACAATGTACGTACAATATATCTACGTATGTGTCTATACAGTCGCTACAAATACGCCTACGCCCCATACGGCCTTGTTTTATTTTGTTAAACCTCGAATTGTTCTGTCACAATATAACTTTTGCGAATTTGTATTGAATCAAAAACTATAAAAAAATTGTTAAATTGGAATTTAGAGAAATTATCAGGATAATTATCCTGATAATGAAGCATATCAGAAATACTTACATATGTTTTAGTATGTAGCACGAGAGGCAGAGGGAACCTAGAGTTAAGACTCTCCGGTCCCCACTTTCCGCAGATCTTTTGAGATATAGACAGATATCATTTATAAAGAGATATATAAAATAAGTCTTCAACAATAAATGTAAAAGTAGCGATCATTTAGAACTCTATTCAAATTGGCGAATAAAATAAAAATGGTCGTATTACAAAAGTAACATTCATAAGTAAAAGGCAAAATAAAACTTGTCAACTTTACCCAGCCCATTCGCCTGCATAGTATGATTTGTTATGCTTAATATCACTCAGAACGCTTATTGCTTTGCCTTTGTTCCTTAACTCTTTATCTAAAGTTTCTTTTCATATCTATTACTTAAGCACTATATTATCATTACTTTTCTTATTCTGGAGATAAATGTTTTATAGATACGGTATCGTCTTGCTCGTACAAGTTTAAGTAGCATTAAATTCTACAGTATCATCACTATTACAACTCTTCTAAGTCAATTTAAAATTTATGACAGGAAAACAAGGATAATGGTCATCATAAAATTGCGAACGACCCTCAGTGACGGCACGCACGAATTGAAATAAAATTTATCGATACGTAAAGTGCCCCGCGCGGGGCTGCTAGCCTCGTATGCAGACCTCGATTCGGCTTGTAACTAGATATTGAAGGTATAATTCGTTATAAATGTCAATTAAATTAGTAGGTAATTTTAAGCTTTCGACTAAACAATATGGCAGTGTAAGAAAAATATATAAAATAAATACAGTTAAATTATATTAATTAAAACTAATTTATACAATTTTAACGAAAATTGTTAATTAAGTCTTATAAATTATTCATCTTTCATCATTTTTTGAAAGATGAAAATAATAGTTTTAGTGTATCCAATAAAAATATAATTTAAAAGTTGGCAACATAAAAAATATGAAGAATATGTACATCATGAAGTTAATATTGTAATTTTTGACATGGTAAGGCAGGTAATTGGCGCAAAAAAATAAAAAGAATGGCATCTCCCCATATGATATGTTACATATATTTATAAAAGATTTAACGGTTTTTTGTAGGTCAACGAGAAGTCAAAAAGCTTGAAAAACTCTACAAGCTCAAGTTTGCGAACGTATGGACTAATTTTGTATAAATTAAATGCAATTCTCTTAGTTAAACAAATAATCATATTAATTCATGCACGTGAAGCAGCGGACAGGTATCTTGTATATTCTATAATTTATTGCATTTTTTTATTAAATAATATTTGTATTTACACACCTCTGTCATTATACAAAACAATACATAACACGTCACGATATTGATGTTCAGGTTGATGTGATTATTAAAGTCTCCATAATTAATATAGATGTCGTTCTGCAATCTATTCTAATACTGTGCAGAATTAATTAGTTTATAATACGGCTTACAATTGCGTTACGCGGTATTAACGCACACGCCTATTTATATAATATACGTACGTTTTAATTATTAAAGTATGCAATCAAGTGACAGCCGATATTGATAATAAGATAACAAACTGGAAATATAAAAAAAATGATGATAATAATAATAATAAATGTATATAGTTGGTGTTCTCCAATAATAGCGATTAGTTGGTGAAGTTTGAGCGGAACTAGAAATTCTTGGGCAGTTGTAACAAGTTGGGGGCAGCGCTGTCCGCGACGGCAATATCGGCAAGTTGGCCGGCCACAGCTGGCACCGCCGCCGATGTCTCAATAATCCTCAAGGTGCCCTCCTAATCGACTCTTCCTTAGTTCGGCACAAGTGTGACTAACTGATTAATTCTGCGTCTCCGTACGTGCCGACTCCGCACCATTATTGAACGATATTTAGACTGTTACAAGTGGAGCTGTACGAAAACTTCTTTTATTTATCTGTTGTCGAAGGCCGGCCATTACGTTCGATGGCGTCTAGTTTGAGATTGTAATTGCCGCTATTTTGTTAGATTGGATCCGTATTCGTTCACTCGAATGGCTCTGTTCTGGGCCGAATCCAAGAACATTTGCACGTCTCTATCAACTTTATATTTTTATTATATGTGTATAAATGATGTAAATATATTAATTAACTAGCGAACTCTCGTCACGCGTCGCGCACGCAAACTCTGGACATAATGAGTTATTACAGCGTTACTGAAGATAGCGAGCGCCGCTCTGATAAATAATTTAAAATAAACTATTCCGTTTTAACATTTAACGGTAATCTCGGATTACCATACAACACGGACTATATTATGGAGGGAATTTAAATGAACGTCGCATAAAAATTTATTTATAGGCAAAACGTTACATATTTGTATTCGAATTGAAATTGGCGTAATAATTTCGATGTTACTGTTAATAAAAGTAAACGATACAGTATTTTCTTTTATTACTTCAGCTATTCTATACGCTCAAGGAAAATGATTCTTGTTTATACAAAACCCAATCAATTTTCATGTCTATTGTAATGCGATAGGTAATCGTGTTTTCGGAAAGTGGATTACTCGAGATCGGTGCGCTAATGCCGCTGTACCATGTAAATAAGATTTAAGTCTTTGGCTACTTCAGATTATAGCAAATAGGATTATATGAAGCGACTAACGCTTAGTAACGTATGTAAAGAAAAACTGTTAATGTTACATATTGTATTGCGAAACTTTCATATTATTTTTATTATATTTTTCAATTTTTTTTTGTCAATGGTAAGACAAAATAAGAAAAAATGTAACAAAGAAAACATCATAAAAAGATGGTAGACCATGTTCAAAAAACATTTTTTTTTAGTGATTAAAGTTGTCTTAGGTGCAAGCTATACTATATTATTTTAATTTTAAATATTGTTCATATTACATCACATCAAATTCTACACATAAATATACCATGTTCAAAGTTTACAGAGTGAAATAATATTTATTTTACAGAAACGGACGCATAAAATGGCTATTTAACAAACACAAATACGATTGAGTTTAGTTCTACAGTATAATAGGCAGCATCGGCTGATGATAAAATAGATATCTAATACTAAATATACTGGAGTATTGCTTTAAGGTGGTTAAGTCTGTGAACAAAATAAACTTATAATACAAAGGAAAGATAATTCCCTCTTTAAACCATTACAAAAGAAATCAATGCTAAGCAATTTACAAAGGAGGCATCAAAACCTTCTATTGAAAGCTCCGTTCGTATCATCGCTTCTTAGCCGTACCCCTTGCCGTGTTAATTGGTGTATTCTTGCCTCTCTCTTTCCGATTGCTCTATCTTTTGATTCAGTGGAGGGGGAGGCGGTGGAGAGGTTATAGCTTGATAAACTAGGGGGGTATCGCCAATAACTTACTCTATTGTTTGTTGACCGCCGACTTAATAACTTTACGAAATTTATTATATCTTTCTATCTATATTGCTCTACATTTTACCTCTATATTTATTTTTATTTTATCAAGGAGTTTCTATTACTTTTTTCGTTATAAAAAAAACAACGTCAAGCTTTTGGAAAATCATGTATTTTTTAAAATAGTAAAACATTTTACATGAAATAGCCAAAAGTCAATCGTATAAAAACCGATGGCTATACTAACAATATTCGACGCGCACAAATATTTTGATTTTAATAAAGCCTATTAGCAGCTTAATTGCATGCCTCGTTCTAGCTGGGATAGCGTACAACGAAAGCCAATAAATAAATTGGCATTCAGTTTAGCGGTCGGCGTCATTAACTATGGCTGACGAAACGCCGGCACCTCGTAAATCATATCTAATGCCGGCGAAGGTCCTCGTCACCATTAACCACCAAGATTCTCATGCCGGCCTATTTGTTATAATTACTTATTACTGTGAAATAAACAAAATGTAGAGAAACATTTGACACTGTCAATCTAAATTACAGTGCCGATCCAACATTCTGAAATTATATTTGAGAAAATATTAATTACTGTAACACCTGGTTAGTTAAATCAGCGCGACATTGAGATGATGTGAAGGTCAATTAAATATGTCTTCTACCAAAGGTTATCTGGTGTGATCGTCTTTGATGACTTAATTACTCACATTCATTACTTCGAAGACAAGAAACACGTAGTAAAGTTAACATATTTCAGAAGACAATTGTTAGTCTTATAAGATTCGTTGATTACTTATATTAAAACAGTAGGCCAGCTGTGGTGCAAGAGCACAAGCGTGCCATCGTAAACGCGACAGGTTGTGGGTTCGATCCGCACTCCAGGAAAATATTTCATATATTTACTAGGCGGTGTTATGTTCCGCCACTCATCATGCATTGCTTTCAGAATGGCGGAATGTGAGGAATGGAAATGTCTACACTAGGTTCTCAGGTTCCCTCTGCCTACCATTCTAGGTGCAGGATACACCGTAAAGATAAAAAAATAAATAATACTTATAGATCTCTTGTTACAACGAGCTTTCAATATTAAAGAACTCTCAAGAATACGATAACATCGTCTGTCGTATTCGACGCCACAGTTCAATGTACCTACTATAGTGCATTTTAACGGTATTTTGAGATTACGATCAAAAAAGCGAGTAGCATCTTAAAGTAATTAACAATTATTTTGTTATCCTCCAGCGCGTAATGAACATAATTTGCTGGTATACAGAGACGCGAGACGCAGAGGCGCGGCGGGGGATGTCTCTAGCTAATTGAATTTAACAACATCGGGAAATAACTGGGACTGCAGCGAAACTCTTTCTGTAAATCGTGAATACTGGAGGGTTGCTTAATTGCGCTGTCGTCTTATATTACTCCGAATAATTTAAGAACCCTTCCTCCAGAACGGAAAGAATACAAAACTCTAACATTAGATTATTTTTAGATAGTCGTTTGTGATAGGCCAGTAGTGACGCAGTGGTGTAAGTGTGTAAACGCAAAAGGTTGTGATTTCGAGGAAATTAAATATTAAATATTTTTATTTCTTCGCTTTGATATTGAGGCGGCGTTGAGGTCCACCACTCAACACGCACGCTGATCGACGCGGAACGGCTCGTTCTGCCAACACTACTATATAGCATGAAACTGAAAAAAAAACGTCATGTGTATAAACGTGATTGCCAAATAAAATACCTATATTTAAACGTTTGTAATAGAACACGGAATAGTGCGAAGCAATCACTCGCCCCAACTTGACACAATACGCTGTGCTCCACTCGAACTGTTCTCCCGTAGTGTGAGAACGAGTCCAATTTCCCGGGTTTCGTATCGCGAGCGACGTACAAAAATTGCTTTCCTGAACGTGAAAATATAGAGAAAAAAAAAACACCAATGCTATGCAAATTTCTGTAAAGTCATTCGAAGACGTGCGTTTGTATTTCTCGAGCAAGGGTAAGAGGGTAAAGAAGGCGAACAATTGTCGTCGAGGAATTCCTTTATTTTGCGAGAGGGATATTGCGCGTCGGGTGCAGGCGCGCAGCTGTTCACCGTCGACCGGCGCCCGGCGTACCAGCCCGCATCAGACGGTAGCAGCGAGTACCTACCACTGACAGCCTTGCCTGTGATTACGAGCACATCGAATTAACTTGTGCAATCGACTATTTTAATCCCAGAACTCTATTTACGAATCCCTCGTCGTGTTTACGTAGAATTTGTCGATCTTCCTGAGAACTCGCATGTCTCGTCTCGTCTTGGCTCAGGTCAAGGCTCAATTTAAGCGTAAATATAAAATAAATAAGATTCTGTCTGTATCTCATTGCTTGATGCTTATCTTATTTTATGATTGCGAAAACTAGGACGAAGCACTATAATGGGGGGTTTTCCTCGAATTTCCTAAAAGAAGTATCGCAATATATTTGTTCTTTTGTATATTTTTATTATAGTGATAAGCCCATTTATTTTCTATATTAGCAAAATATTATGAATATGCTTATTATATATATTGCGGGGAAACTAAGCTGCATAATGTATTTACCGAAACCCGCTGAGACGCTCGTAATATGTACATACGTATGTATATTATGATTACTATAGACACGAAATATGCTTACTGGAACTGTTTTAGATTGCAATATTGGCAAAATATATATTTTACATATACTATATGTATAAATACATATAGTTATGAGATAGGAACTTCTCAGTAGGTTCTACATAAACAAAAAAAATATTTTTTTAATGAATTTACATTACCAATATATATTTCACCAAAATATTTTTTTATATTTTACGCATTCCCCAATTTTCATATGAGTTTAGTCGCTAAAACTTGAAAATCTTATTTGCAGGTTGCGCTGCCACCTTGTGTCTAGGAGATAATTTGCGAAAAGGTAATGATGCTTTCATAATGTTACTAGTTTTATTTTAATATTATTATTCTACTTCATCACCTAATTTTAAATAATTTTAGAGCCTCATTTAATGTTTTAATTGAAAAAGAAATTATGTTTTATTTATTTATTTATTACACAAGCTTTATTTTTAACCATTCCAATATACTAAGGATATTTATAAAGTCATAGTAATTCCACGTTTAGAGTTTATATACATACAAAGCTTATCAATTTATAAATAGGATGTATGTTAGGTATTTAGGTCGCAACGATTCAGTAGTGCTGTAGTGAACGAGTCCTAAGCATCAATTTGTATTCACGAGCGTGAGGCCAGGTACCGAACTCTATAGGTCCCCAGCATTTTATCATTTTTATCCCACATCAGCCTAGATTATCCTTACACTTATCGCTTATTATATTGTAGTCAACATTTTAAATTTCAACGAATCACGTAACGCCGCGTGATAAGCGAAAGCCGACTCCGTGTAAATGCAAATGCAAGGCGAGGAGAATGTATAGAAAGAAAGAAGACGTGACAACAAGAAGAGTCAACATTTTAAATAGTATATATCTATCCCACATTTACTTAAATAAGGGATACCGAGTGAAAGCACACTTCGCTATCCGCCTTCTAATTGGACCGATATCGCATAGAAATCTCCATGTATTAAACATGATTAAGACCTAAAAATGTTTATAATACATAGCAAAATACTACAAGTAATTTAACAACAACACATAATATATCGTACATTTGAGAATCGATCATCATATATGACATAGCAAAGATATACTATCAGTGAATCACCAACTTTCCTAATCCGAACGTTTACCTGAGCGATAGTGCCGCGGCAGCAGTACCAGTGCCGTCAGTGTCTATCCTCTCCCCACTCCACGGGAGCAGTCCTAATAACATGCCACAACTCATACTGATTTATACGCTCTCGTTATAATTGTGCGCTCCGCTGGCGCGCCGCTATTGCCCGTCGTTGCAATTTTCATGCGAGAGACCCGCTACAACGGATTTATTCTTTCTGGTAATTTGCTTCTAACTTTCTTGCGTATTGCTCGAGTTATTTAATTTAGAGCTAATGTAGCTTTGGAGGTTGAATACGTTTTGTATGTTTGGATGTTTGTGTTCGTTTGATGGGGTAAGGTTCCTTGTGTTAGGAAGTCGTCAATGATTACTTTTTTCTTAATGACTTTGAATGAAATGAATGATTTTGCGTTGTTGTATTTAAGGTTACATAATGTTGATATTATTTCATTTACTTTCACTAACTATGTTTAATAACAATATTTTTTTACTTTTGCTAGAAACTTCACTTTATTATTTTTTTGGCTTTAGGAATTTTACATGTTTATTATTAAATTTTGATTTTGCACAAAAAATATATACATTAATTCCTACGCGGCACTTTAAGCATACTCAATACGGTATATTGACTTGCAATGACCGTGCTAATACCAAATGATTATAAATTAATAACTTCAAAAAATTATGGAAAAAATATAATTTTGTACTACCTAAATGAATATTAAAATGGATTAAATACTCAAAGATGAGGGTGATAGAGTGGCTGTAGCTAAAATCGTTCCAACAAATATCAAACTATGTTAATGGCTCTCTAAAATTGTGTGAAGGACGTCTTAAAATAATGTAAATATTTACAGCCACATGACTCATACAGTTTCCCTCCAAGCGCTGCACGCTGGCGTTCGTGTAAATTACGAAATGAAAAATATGTTTTTTTTTGTATATTCATAAATTCTCATTTAGCCATTTGAATACTCTTAGACAACAGCTGCGTGAAAAGAACTCAAAATATCACATAATTGTTTTTGTTTCTATGACGTTATATGTTCTAACTTTATATCTGAAAAATATTGGCAAACCCAATTTTACAGTCTTATCCGTTTAATGTTATATTAAATTCTCTTGAATTTTAATGTATCCAACTATTAGTAGAGGCTTGCAGGCGTATGTATTTTGATTACATTTAGACCTTACAATTTAGAACTAAATAAACCACAAATAGTTTAAACTGTTTAACTAAACTTGAGCAGTTTCACTCTCCACAATGGGCGAACTGTAAACACGGCCGACTTACCGCTTTTTAACTCCCCGCTCCCTAATTGCGGACTTTGAAACAATGCAATCAATTGTCAACTTTTATTTGAGTTATCTTCTAAATAAAAAAAACAAGCAACCAATCGGTGGGGCTTGGATTTCTTGGAAGCCAAAGTTTGAAGGTGAGCCAGCGACCGTTTTCCTAATAGGGAAGAAAAATACGTTAATGTACCCTCAGATCCCGAAGACAAATAAACCTAAGCAGACACGAGCGAAATAAAAGCAGGGTGGCACCGACATAAATAACAATGATCTGGTGGAACGAGTCACCGCGGGGCCGGAGGTTAGGCGTACCTTTTTATTGTCTTCCAACTACTGCTTAGGTCACGAAACTTATCATTTAAAATAATATTTTATCATAAAATGACCACATCTTAGCAAATCCCCGTCACACAGCGCTAATTAAGCTAATATTATTGTGATAAACTTACAGGCACATCATTCTAATTTGCATTTTTAACTTTAAAAATACTTCATGTTAAAAGGCTAAACCAAGCATTAATATTATTCCAGTAGAACACAACACTCGCATACAATCAGATATTACCCGACTGCGTCACAATGAAGCTACGAAAACATTCTCAACTCAACATTGCACTTTTCACACCAAAGCGGAGAAATATAGTTAATTAATTTTCGAGTGAGGATCGAACCTAACACTACCTACCCCTACTAGTAACAGTCTGACGCTGTCGCACTGCGCCACGATGTTCCCTTTACAAGGGATTTATTACAATTTCAATTAGTATTATGCAGTAGTTCTTGTATATTTAAACATTTTTAATAGAGTTGTGGTGCAATATCGAAAAAAATCAAACTCGATTGATATAAATGGATAAAACGTTCCTGTTCAGTTCAGCAGTTCATACAGCCGGAAGTACTCATTGTTGTAGGGTTGGCATCTTTACAAGGATAGTTTATGTAACCTGGCTAAAGGCAATATTTAAATAATAATTATAAAAGTTTATAGTAAATAATATACTAAGTATAGGTATATATAACATAATTTCGATTTAATTCTTCTATAATTAATGTCAACGTAATAAATAATGTCTTTAACTGTATAAAAATTAGGTAAATTTAAAAATTCAATCACTTGTTCAAATAACAGAATTAAATTAAAACTTTTTAACTTCCAAGTGCTTAAATTTATTCTAATTAGAGAGGTCTAAGAAACTTGTAAGTGTTTCCTTATCGCTATATTTATACAACCCTGATGGATAAAGAAACGGATTCCTGCATTTTTTGTTTATGACAAGTTGTTAGCTTGTCATAATCTTCCCTTTCAAAACATTGTTATTTTTAATTAAAGCACTTCAGAATAATAAAACTTATAATAAAAGAGGGCCAGAATTAAGGCAATTGTACGCAACGTTTATCGCTTAAACCGGGAATATCCAGTTCCGAAATCCTTTCATTTCGCCTCTGACATTTATGAATATTGAAACGTAACAGAATACTGTTGTTATTTCAATATTTGAAAATTCATTCTATATTTAAATGTTATAACTTCATTATTTATCTTAGTTATTTCGCAAATATGAGCATTGTGCTAAACTAAACTATGTGAAATATATATAGAACGCGATTCATATGAAATAAAGTATTTTTCACATACATATTACACACAAATATTCCGCATGTGCTTATTTTACTTTAGCGTCTTTGGCCATGACCAATGATCTATTAAACAAGTATATGTCAAATATTTGAACTCGCTTAAAAAATTATGTGCGCAGCAAAAATTTGGCATAAGGTTTTATTTATTTATGAGTAGCGGATTTTATTTATGAGTAGCGGAATTCAACGCCGCGCGTTGCCTCAACACCAGCCCCGGCACGACTGGCCTCATAAAACAATATTGCTCAACATACTGGAAATGTCAACTTAAGTTTTAGACAAAGTTTGTCAATAGTGAGTACAAATGCAATTATTTTCTTAACGAATCAGAGTAAAAAGTAGACATGGACGTTTCAGTCGGAATGTTCAGGTAGCCACGAAATCGAGTTGTTGATAACGAGGACATTGCAATTAAGTCGCGCCGCCGCCGTGCCCCTCTCGACGTTTCGGGGCCCGCGCCCGGTGGAAACAATAAAATTGTCTCTTGCATTATTTTTGGATCAAATTGCGCATCGTTTTTCAATAATTCGATACTTATTCTGATTTTTCTTAATTTCATTTTCAGTTCACAATTGAGTAAGTATAAATGTAAATATTTTTCATTTATAATTGTGTACATTTTATTACGTGCTACATTTACAAATCTTGTAAGCGTTACTTCGCTTGTACAAATTTATCTTACTTAACTTATCTGTAGGGTTGTATTGTAACATATAAAATTAAGCAATAAATATTATAAGTCCCCTTAAAATTAAATTATTATACAATTCAGCAGCAAGAAATAAGACAAATATAATTTACAATTATCATAAAAAATTGAATCACACACAAATTTTCAGCATATTGGCATCGCAAATTCATAAACGACTATATAATCACTTAGAGGTCATTTAAAATGTTTGCCTGCCAATTGAATGATCAATATGTTTTTAGCAAATAACAGCCCCACGGATGGCCATAAAAGTTAGAAACCGCAATATCACTACTCTACTGATATTACATTCCCGTCCCCGGCGGCTGAGCACTGTCGTCATGTAGGCCGCCCCCTCCTCCACTCGCCGCTCGCCTACCAAACTACGAGTACAGTCCCATAAGGTAATGAATTCGACCACATCTACACATACAGGCTGAAATTTTCTCTAGCAATTTATACGATACTAAATATTAGGGTTTTGCTTTATTATTTTGTGATTTTCATAATATATTTTAATTTCCCTAAAGTAAGAAAGATATATTTATTGAATCTAAATGAAATGTAATAATTTTCGCTATAAAACTTTTAGTCGTTGTACTGGTGATGTGTCAATTTCTAATTTTTACGGCCAAAGTAAAAATTTAAAAAAACAATAGAAAAAGAACGCTGAAGCACAAATATTTGATGGTCCAAACAAGTTGTCAAATGGGAAACAATCGAAACGTTTTGTTGGTTACTCTCAGAGGACCGACTAAAATGTTGCATGTGATTGCTACCATAAATCGATTACGTAACGAAAGCAATGTCACTCCGATTCATTGCAATTCGTCCAGATTGGAGAGCCCGCTCGTAATTTATGAATTTAATGAAGATAAAACGGAAACACTGACCAATAATTTCATTACGAGACAAATAAACATCGATCAATGTTTAAATTTACAATAGAATTACAATATATGTTAAGAAAAAACAACATGAAAATGTACCGCGATTCACAATATCTCTTCGAAATTCAGATTTTTAAACAAGTGATTTAGATAGTAGGTGTAAACTTTAACCAGTTTCCTCAGCGAGTGCTTCGACGTAGTATCGGATCGGTTAAGTACCCATGCTTTAAATATCTCGCCGGCGCCGCTTTTACTAACAAATCGCGACTGCAAAGTTTCGTAATGGATGCCAAATACAGCGTTCATTTTTAAAAATTGCAAAGTAAGCACATTTGCAGACGTGTAAAGTGCANATTTCATTACGAGACAAATAAACATCTATCAATGTTTAATTTACAATGAAATTACAAAATATGTTAAGAAATAACAACAACACGAAAATGTACCGCGATTCACAATAGCTCTTCGAAATTCAGATTTTTAAACAAGCGATTTAGATAGTAGGTGTAAACTTTAACCAGTTTCCTCAGCGAGTGCTTCGACGTAGTATCGGATCGGTTAAGTACCAATGCTTTAAATATCTCGCCGGCGCCGCTTTTACTAACAAATCGCGACTGCAAAGTTTCGTAATGGATGCCAAATACAGCGTTCATTTTTAAAAATTGCAAAGTAAGCACATTTGCAGACGTGTAAAGTGCAGGGAGAGGAGTTACTGTGTGGCTCGCTCCCGGCCAGAGAGTAGAGACTAATCTTTTAACGCGTCACAGTCGCACGCACATAGATTGTAGCTTACGAGTCGGTACCTATGGATTCCTGATGTGAATTATATATGATGGTCAAACAAGTGATATAAGAGGAAAAATAAATGATCGTCCTACAATTTATTTTCCTTTTCACTATAAAAATAAAATGTATTCGCCCCGTGAAAGAAATTAATCTTGCAGCGAGATTGTAATCTTGTTCTTAACTTTCAGGTTAGTCTTCATTATTACGTTTCACTGTTTCCGGTCGGCAGATTTGATTTATGGCTTTAATTTGGCAAGGTTGGCGACGACGGGCCGAGACATGTCGGAGTGTTTTCAAGGAGCCATCGTGCAATTGTTTAATTAATCTTAGGCTACGAGCGTCGAGTGCCACGACCGCCGCGAGCGCCACTAGCGCCGCGCTCCTGCGGGTGCACTACACTTGGCCAACTTTAAACTCGTTAAAAGTTCCTTTGAAACATTTGGCGCCTGATAAGCCGCAGTCAGACTCGCGTTCAAGATTGTTAACTTACTTATCTGCTGTTATAATTAAACAGATTTTAATGTGCCATTTCTCGCTAATATGTATTAGAGTTCGAATTAAATCTACACAAATGCTTAAAGCTTAGTAATATTCACTAATAAGTGCTTTATAATCACAATTGAGCAGTATATTAAGATATACGTACTACCTAAGCGATCCCTAAACATACGTACACAACGAGGTATTGGAGTGAACAAGGCTCATTCCACGCACACAAGATGGCGGACAATGGCCCTTAGCGGATAATTACTCAAATAGATTGCCCATCGGGGCATTGTCTCTGTGTGCTGCGTAATATAGGAAGGTTACTGACTTGCATGTTAAGCATTCGTACCAAATTTGTCCTTCCTTATACGTTCATTATCTCACAAAAATAGTTATTCCGCTCTGTCCTCTAACTAACAAGTAACCACTTACCTTAATTGTGTCTCCACGCTTTCAGTCAAGTCAATTTTCTTAATTGCATTTCTTGTGAAATGTTTTATTTAAAATGTGTAACTATATGTTTTGTTTTAAAACGTTAAAACATATACCCTACCTTTAATTTACACTTTTGTATATGGAGTGCTTTACAAATGGAAATTTAGTTACTTTCCCAATTTAGTTATTTTTATGACCACAGTTCAAGTAAACGTAGTCCGATGGAACATAGTTAGCCTTATTTTTGGCACTCAACACGAGCTGACAATTTTTTCGTCGGTTCGCATTACGTACCTTTAATCAGACATTTCGATCAACACGTCCTCGCTCGGTAATATAATTACAGTTAACAGCAGGACGGCGACGTTATCGCGCATATAAATTAGAGCGATTTACATTAAAGCGTCGCGACACGGACCCGGCTATTATCGTGAGTGATGCGGGAGTAGGTGCGGGCCCGAGATCATTGCCTACCTGGTACCTACCAGGCACCTACCAGGCACCTACCAGGCACCTACCAGGCACCTACCAGGCGCCTATCAGGTACGACTATCGGGACCGACTAAACATCGCAATCATATGCAAAACAAATACAAAACAGTTGTTGTTTTCAGACGAAACAGTTTGGTTGTGTAAATTTAGATTCGTAATGGAATCTCTGCCGCGGGACTCGCTGACCGGCTTCTGATTCATTTGTAACTATATATTATACTTGTATTGATTTACTAGATTGTCATGCACTTAGAATATTTACAAACTCTGAGACTATCTGAACAGAAATAATGAATACTTCACTTTTATTATAGTTATCGGTAAATGAATATTAAACTCTTCCACCACACAGTTCCTTTCAAAACCAGTTACAAAGGCAATTGCAAACATTAAACGGGAACATCCCCTTTAATCGCGTTCTGTTAAATTAAATTAAAATCATTCATTAAGCGTTCACTCACATTATTTCCGTCACGCCGTTCATAAATTAATTTTCCACATTTCGCTGTAGAGCCTCCACAAATTGGTCTTAATTTACTTGAAACGTATCGCCTTAATGATAACCGTGTAAGCAATATTTGAGCGAAGGCAGAACCAATTTAAATCAATTGTTTTGTTCATTTATTTACAAATAAACTATTTAATTTATGTTATAAGATATAAGTAATCAATTTTATTATAGCATACATGCATATTAGTTCATAGGTGTCGAGAAGATTTAAAACTTCTGTTGTTTATAATGATATAATATTATCACAATTATAATAACTACAATAGTTCATGATTATTTAGCACTTAACGTATCACACATATTTAATAAAAAATAAAAGAAGTCGTATTTGAAAGCTAAAAACTTTGGTTCTTATCAAAGCTCAAGAGAGCCAACCTTTATTAGCTATTTTATCGAGCGTTTTAATCTCGACGTCTTGCCGCTATGGAATGGATAGGTCTCATTTAAAATTGTTCTTTTTATACAACTACTCAAAACTAATCGCTTTCCTCCTTCGTTTCTACCTACTTAGGATTTTTTTTCTCCGAGTGCTTCTTTATGCAAAAGTTTACCACAAACAATCATCAATAAGAATATTTTAATAGTTTTTTAGGTACAAGCTACTTTTTTATAAATTGTTTGAAGTTTGAAGGAAATCGTGAAAAAGTGCTATAACAAATATTTATTTAATATATTTATTACATTAAATACTTAACGGTCAAAATTTTCATATAATTGGTTCATTATGAAATTCTATTTAATATGCTAATCACCGCTAGGAATTTAATATTGACCAAAATGCGCTAGTAACACGCTCACAGCTCACATCTACTTTATTGATGTACATATTATTAGTTAGTATTATTACCTGTATCATTTTTGTCAGATGTTTCACGCTATATCCTATATATTGCAGGAAGAGAGAACCTAGTTCACAACACTCCGTTCCCCACTTTCTGCCGAATTTTGGAGGCATTTTATGTTGAGTAGCGGAACTAAGCGCCGTGCTTTGTGTCTGCCACTCAACACCCATAAGAACAAAAATATATATATGCTTTTGCCAACTTTATGTAAGGTTTTTATAAAAATTAACTAGCAATACAAACTATAGAATAAAGTAAACAAATAATAAAGAGATTAAAACGTGAACGTGATGTACTTTTTGTCTCTTCAAGAACATTTTCTTACTTAATTTTTTGTTTTGTGCGCGTGGCTTTATCTTTGCTCATCAAGCTAATATAACGAGCCCGTTACTCAGAATTTGAGTCATTCCTCGCACAATGAATACTAAGACCAAGTTAAGCTTTGTAGACAGTGTGCCCAAAAAAAATTAAGATGTACTGACTGTACAGTCTTTGTGCTCTAAATTCTATATGGAACAAAATCTCTATTTTTATTATATTGGTTACTAATATTAGTGTTTTATTTTGTAATAGTCAAAAACATAGTGTATTTTATCAAAAAATATTTTTAAAATTCAAAATTGAAATTTAAGTCATAAAATAAATGATATTGCTTTTATTCATTAATTTATATAAAAACGACATTAGAGCCACGAAAATACATACTAAGAGTTATTTTATTTCTAATGACCGAGACATTGATATAGCTCAAAGCTCACTACATATTACTCGTACATTCATTATCTAAGGATATCGACGAGGACCTCCAGCATCCAATCTCGCGGGGATGGCAGGCGGGCCGCGTATTCTTGTAATTTCTGCGGCATAATTTTATTTATTAGAGTGTGCCCTCATCGAGGCGGCGAGAACACCCCATTTGCCGCTTCATTGACTTACAACGGCACTCCATAATACTTCGCACATATTTCTGTAGCGCCTCTCTCGCAAATGTTAGATCCCTCGCACCTCATTATATTGCGGATGACATTTAATAAAACATTATGGTTATCTGTGGAACGATTTTCGATGAACGTGCCGCGAGAGTTGGTTATTCAATTTAGAAGAATGGAGGCAACCGTCTTCTTTGTTATAATGCGGTTTCTTATTTAGTGTTCTCCGCTCGAGGTCCACGTCATTATGCTGAGCTGAAATAGCTTCAATAATAAAGTGAATAAGCAACTTTAATATATTTGTTTTTATCAAATACGCGTTGGACATATCTAATTTTGAAGAATTAACAGAACGATGCAATGATAAATATTGTATGTATTTTAAATTTTAATCGATTTATTTGAATTGAGTTGGAGAACCATTTTTTATACTAAATTATTACTATGTAGGACATATTATCAATTATAACATGGTAATATTGAAGATATTTAAAATATATATCATCAGCTTATGGCACAAGATTAAATTGTATATCTAATTAAATCTACTTTCAAGA
Organism: Heliconius cydno galanthus; assembly: GCA_036379175.1. Classification (NCBI taxonomy): domain Eukaryota; kingdom Metazoa; phylum Arthropoda; class Insecta; order Lepidoptera; family Nymphalidae; genus Heliconius; species Heliconius cydno. The sequence goes on along the minus strand of JAKRZM010001333.1, from coordinate 413,014 downwards.
TATCGGTTCAATACATTGAAATTTCCAAGCCAATATAATGTGCGAATATGCCAACCATGCATGCATATATTATTGCAAGTGGATGTTCATTCTAGAACATAATTTTCTAAGTCATTAGAGTCTTATGGCCATAGTAAATGATATTCATAGAATCATCAAGGTTATTACTGCATAACGGAATTTAACGATATTCATTTTTATCCTTTCCCATTGTTTCAGTATAATTTCCACATTATCTAACCTTAGGTTCGTGAAAAAATTTTTTTACGTGAGACTTATTTCGTCTGAAAAATTGAACAGATTAAGATTGCTTTCAGTGTTTTCTTTGTAATTATGTTTTCTACTATTTCATATTTAAGACATAAAATTTACAATGATGTTTATTTAGCAAATCTTAATAAATAATATAAAAACATTGAAATTTATTTATTAGAAACGAATGTTATTTAAACGTTTATTACAATATTTATATAATTTTCAATTTAAATATTTTTGGAAAGGCACATTCTTATAGGGCGAGTGCGAATTATTGGGGCCCTAGACGCAGTGACGTCACGGTCGTCGCCACCCAGCCCCCACACTTCGCCCGCCTTCATTTGTTTTCTGGTGTCACTTCTTATCTCGTCTCGCAATTATTACAATTTGTCCGCTCCTCCCCTTATCTTAGCGAGTTTGCCACTTCAGCATAAAGGCACCCGACTTCAGCAAATTCGCGAGATCATATTGAGGAGGAAATCCTCTTTTTTCTAATTTTTCCAACAACGAAGACTTTAGAACTTTATATAACGGCGAAGGCGTAAATTGCAAAGATCGTAACCAAATACTGTAAACGAAAGCGCTTGTTGTTTATTCTTGTGCTAACTTTACTTTTTCACTCGCTACTACAGTTTATGAAACTTTTTACTCAGCATCTACTGCATTTTTATATTTTTTACTTATTTATGGGTGGAAGATCATATAAATGATCTATGAGATATTTAACAAAATATATTTTATATTATCAAATGCATATCTAAAAGAACAAAGCCAGTTAGATGGTCTCATTGCATCGAACGTGCTCTGAGTTACTTGAGTTAACTTTAACTCGAAATATAAGCTAGAGGAGAGCGCGCGATGTCAATTTGCAGCAGATGTGTGAATTAAACGGGCATGAGGTCGTTAGTGCGCGGGGTTGTAGCACTGTCGCATCTTCGTATTTTTATCGCTTCTTCGCCGAAGGGGAGCACCGCGCGTGCTCGTTGTCGCGACAAAATGTTCAATTTTAGATACAAATAAAAAAGGTCGGATGCTCCGTGCAGAATATTAACGGCTCACAATATGAACGGAGACATCCGGAATCCGCGTCAAAAGTGCCAAAATGGTGTTATACTTTTTTAGCGCGGAGGTAATAAGTGAGGCAGGCTCCGGTCGTGCCATGGATATGAAATTCAGAAATGTTTATGTTATATCATTATATGCTCCGTATATGTAGGATTCGTATCCGATCCAAGCGTCCGAATGTATTCAAGTTCAAGCAGAATTAGAGACCGTTACAGCAGGGTTATGAGGTCACAACCTTTAGCCTACTCATTTTTAGATAATGTGTAGAAATAATCGTGGAACAAACGGTTACGTTTTTTATTTTATGCATTCTTATTCTTCTAGAAATAGATTGAAGCGTATAAGTAATAAATTTCGTCTCAGACTGGTTCAAATTGAAAAGCTAGTAAGACTCTTGTATCACGTGCCGTGACTGACCTGCGCTTCATTGTATACGCCAAACATTGTCACTTCTAATTGCTCGCGTAATTCACTAATCTATCTCGCATCTCTAGCCTAAATGTAGACTCCATTAGACTTGAATGATCATTACTTCGGTATCGTAATTTAATTTAACAACTGATACTAAAATATAATCGTACATAGAAATTTGATTACATTTATTTCAATAAATTATATCATTATAACATACCAATTTTTCTGACAAACAGTAATTTCAAAATTAGTGAAAAGCCTTCTATCAGTAAATATATAATTTCTTTTTTTCAGGCAGAGAAGGGCATATTATTAGGACGATTATGGTTTCTTTTTTACTTTTTAAACGTAAGCAAAACGTAATCTGAAGATAAAAAAACTCCACAATAATATTTACAAAATTTTATTTTTCCATGAATGTTGTATTAATAGTATAACACATATTAATAATATGATATAGGTTTATAAAAAAATAGATTAGATTCCATTCGTAATATTTTTTTACGCCGATACATCATCGTTCAGCATGGGGTTCCAAGACAAAGCCACCAATAGAATATTACGCATCAACTGGTTGCATAGAACGCTATATAGGGTTTATGCGTAGGATGTAGGCATGCTATAGTCGCAATAACCCCTGAGCCGTGTTAACGCGCTTAGGAGCAGGTTTGCCTATGAATTGCCATCTCTGCTATACGCCTGAGTTTCTGCCCAATAGACTTCAACAATGAACTATCGGTACCGAATTAAGGTGAATTATTAAATTTCATTCGAAACTAAGGCTAGTGGTGGCATAGGGGCACAAAGTGTAACTGTAGAAGCGAAAGGTAGTCGGTTCGATTTCCATTCGAAGAAATGAAATATTTCATATTACCATTTTCTTCACTCTGAGATTGAAACAAAGCGCGAAATTGAATACCGCCATTTAACAAGCAATGCCTACAAAATTCGACAAAAAAATAGGAAACGCAGAGTTTTGACACTAAGTTTTTACCCCTGTTTACACTAATGTGTGCGGCATACAGTGTGATGTATTCGAAACTGAAGTATAATTCATTTATTTTTTGTATTAGATAATATTTTAAAGCTAAAAATATTATTACGTTTTATCTATGTAACTTAAGGAGGAAGAAGTCACTCATCTTTAAATATAATTTATTTCTTGAAAGTTTGTAAAGAAAACAGACTACATTTGTAGTTAAACTTATTATTACAAATCTAAAGGTACTCGTAGTTCTTACATTTTCTAAAGGAGAATCTCTAAGGGAAACCTTTTCCTGAAAAATTTTACATACTTAATGTGAAGGGGCGGGATCACCATCTCTTATTACGAAACCGGTTTCTACGACTACAGTAGATAGGGCTCAATAGACGAGCTTAGTGTGGTTCTTCAATGGACTTCTGTAATAATATTTGCATACAAAGACTATCGTACCAATGTATAATATATGGTAAAAAATATCTGAAACTCTCAATTAATGACATAACTATATTATTTACACTCCTCTCTTCCAAGTTCAAGACTAAAAAAGGTGAAGCGCATGACACTGGTTTCCAAATTTTTAATGATTTTTTTTTCTAACAAGTAAAATACAAGGTCTGAAGTAGCATACAGATATATCTATTTAACAAGATGGAAACTAACGTTTTTTTGTTGTAATTAAGATACGAAATTAGATTACGTGAGACCAGTCGTGGCGTGAGGCCAGTCATGGTTCGATTCCCGCTTGAGGAAATGAAATATTTAATATTTGTATCTTCGCTCTGATGGAGGCAAACCACAGCGTTGATTTCCGCTACTCAACACGCAATATTTCCAGAGTTCGTCAGAAAGTGAGTAGCGGAATGTCTTAAAACTAGGCTCCCTCTGCCTACCCTGCTATATGCGGGATACAGCATGAAGCTGTTTTTTTTTTAAATAAGTATAAATGTCTTAGACATGAAACAGGAACATTGTTCTGCACACGCTTCGACCAACCTCTTTCGGGCACAGTAATGTTAACACAGCTTCATGGAAGCGGAACGGAACGGATTAAATTGCGAGTGCGCTGATGTATTTATAGCTGGTCCGGAGACAAACGAGCGCGCACGTGATGGACCTACCTCGTTATGGGAATTAATCGAAGTTGCACTGAAAAGCACACCTGAACCTTGTTACTAAAATATTCCAGCCATTAGGGCTAATTAACATGAAAGTCCAAAGAATATAGTTTGTCTATGACTCTATGACATAGTGAATGCACCAGAGGATTTTTATTTTGAAATGTTTTTGTTTTGTTTTAAAGCTAATTTTGTATAAGCGCTTTCTTATTTCAATCAATTTCAATATCAATTACATCATGATTGAGATTATATAAATAAAAGGAAAAGGTTGAATTATATTTTTGTGAATTTTTATATTTGACACTCATTACAATTCACAAGCCAAGTTCTTTCTTAAATTTATTTAGTCATCTCAATCTCCTTAACAAAAACTTTCCTTTCTCGAGGAAATAAGGCATTAATTTACATTTCAAACGAAATTATAATTTAAAGAATGAGAAAAATCCTTGCTTTAAACATCAATTTACATTACAATACAAATATTTATGCCAAATTTCAATTATCTGATGTTTAAATGATGATATATACTTATAAACATCGTACATATTTGTTTTTAAATGTTATTATTTTACAATGTATTGTATATACTAGTACCGTAAATGCTAGAACAGTTCGCTAGTAGTTGGGATTGATTATTACAATTGGAGAAAGCACCTGCGTCCCACACAGCCCACACAGCCCACACGAGCTAAAATAACCGCTAAATCGAATTATTGGCCGTCCACCACTATTCAATACGTCTACGCACTCCAATTATTGTTCCAGTTGGGTCAACGGGTCCAGTCAGCTCCAAATTACTAGATCAATTGCAAATTGTAATCAATACCGGTGATATTATTCTTCATGCTATTTCGAATACACAATAGAGTGCTATATAGCTATGTTATTTAATTTTTGTTATTTGATTTAAATATTATATTATATTATTAGATAATTACAGGAAATTTTTACAAAATAAATTACAAAAATAAATAGAATTGGCATATTTGTATAGCATGAAATATACAATATTCCTATTCAGTATATAATATTTAAGTTTATACAGAATGCCACCAGATACATAACTTACTTCAAGATGTTAAAGGTTATGCATGCAAGACATGAAATGTTTCAACTTAAGTATTTAGTGTACCTAGTTGGTCTTGAGAACTTCACTCATTTTAAGAGAGAGATGAACTTCACTCATTTGAGCAAAAAAAATTCTGGCCTCACTTCACTCATTTGAGCAAAAAAAGTCATGATAAACAAACCAGTTGCAGTAAATGAAGAACTTCAATTCGACAGATGGTCTAAAATACTTTCGGTATCTAAATAAACACAAAATGAACAAAGAAATGACGTCACATAAACTAATTTAACAGTGCACAGCGGAACCAGAGTGAATCACTAACACGCTCCAGACCATTATGTGGCACTTTGTTACAGCTTCAGGTTTGGCTGTAGAGCACCCGTATGTCGGGAAACTTTTTCACCCTCTTATGTGCATTTTAAAGTTACACCAAAAAAGGAAATCTTTACAGTTACGGTTAGTGAGTATATTACCAGAGCACCAGTCATATCGCCTTGTCTAAAGTATTCAGTGCAATTTCAAACAAGTTATCCACATTACTGGGTTTGAATTCGTAGCTTAATCAAAATGTATGTTAATTTAAGATTAACTTTATCTTCTTTTACTTTCAAGGGTTTTACGTGAAAACTGTAATATTATTATTTTAGTTTATTAACGTTTACTATTTTAAAGATTATGAAACTGACTTCTAAAATATGACAATTTTAAATCTCACAACAGCAAAAGGAAGGAGCTTGAAAATTTTCTTTAAGGATATGAAGCACTTGACTTAGGAAAAGAAAAATACGGGTAAAAATAATAAATAGCGGTATAATAGCGATCTTCACGCGAAAGATTAGCCACAAAAGCCGGAGGCTTACCAGTATTTATAAGGAGTGTTAGCGCCACGCCAGAGGGCGGATCCTGCTACAATTCGGTGGCTCGGTAGTTCGTAAAAAATATTGATAAAAATAATAAAATAAAGCCCGAACTTAGGGGATAAAAACTTTATACCTTGGACTAGTTATTACTGTCATAAGGCAATATATTATTTATGATCATAATAACTATTTTTTACCAAAAGAATATTAAGACTTAAAGATCGAGTAATTGACTATGACCAAAATTTTGTGCATTATTATTTTTTTCTACAAAATTTAATATATTTTAATTTTATCCTTAAATAACTACTCGTCGTCGAACGGAAACTTCACGTTTAATACTTAATTAAATAAACGTAAAAGCTTTCGATGATTTTTCGGATACAAAAAAAACACGACGAATAAGTTTTAATATTAAATAACTATAACAAGATTTCCATTGACGAAACGCACTCGTATAACGATAATGTAATACCTAATAAAATAATTTATTTATAATATCCATATTATTTATTAGTAAAGTATTATAACAAGTTCATTAGTATTCACAATCGAGAAAGCTAGGTATGCCCTAATTAGAACTCGCGTGCTCTTTGTGCTTTGATTTATTAATAAAAATGTAAAACAGCCTATGAAATAAAATTAATAGAGATCCTTTTGCTATATGAATATTGTTTGAAAATTATATTTGTATATGAGATTGAATATAAGTGAAATGCTATAATAGTAGTAGTTATGGTATTCCTTTATTTTCACTAAAATTATGTATTAAATACGAGTGGGAATCGAACCTACAATGGTCGTGTTAACAGTGACGCGCTTGAGCCTTATAAAGTATTTGTTGCAAAACTTTAATTAAATGATTGCCGCAAGTTCTTAAAGATATTCAGGTTAAAAAGCAATTAAACAACCGCTACGAAAGCAAGAGAGTTCTTTGAGAAAAAAATAATTAAACCTTTTACGCTTACTAGTTTATTTTGCTTATTATTTCATAAGATTATTAAAATATTTAAGATGTTTCCTTGAAGTCAAAATAAAATTAATATGGAGTATCTATTTACAATTTGTTAATGGTAGACGATTCCAAGATTATAATACAAATCATACGTATTACAAGAAATGGGAAAATGGTCTAAACTATAGCTTTCTGTGATAGACCAACCAACTTCCGGAAGCTATTTAGAACCTACTTACATCAGATGCTTTCCATTAGTTTCAGCAGCTGTTAGATATGTAGTATTAACTTATATTAATTAATTTCTCATAATTTAGACATAATATCTAGATAGAAAAGACATAGGTGTCTTAGATAGATATTATATCTAAATTAATAACGTAGGCCTTAAATGTTAGCATACATTTACTCGGCATATAATGAATATATGTAAATAATATATTTGCGCAGTATATCTTTATGTTAAATCTAAAACATATATAATAATAATTTATTTGAGTATATAATTTTGTTACAAATAAACAAACCCACTGTTTAAGACTGTCCCCTATCGTAAATACGCCGCCCTGGCCCGACCCGCTATAAAATAACTTACAGTGGCCAAGGACAATTGCTTCATCAGAGTACGTATGCCCAAAATAAACAATACAAAATAACTAAGTGTCTAGAAGGAATATGTTAAATGAATGCATTATATTATGTAAAATTGTTACTGTTAAGGCTGTAAACCAGACAGATTGTGGGTTCGATTCATTTCATTTTTTTGCTCTGGTGTCGTAGTGCGCCATTGAATTCCGCCACCCAACAATCACAATGCCTCCAGAATTCGGTGCAAAGTGAGAGCGGAGTATCCTAACACTAGCTAAATTGGAGAGGTGTTTGATTTTGTTCCAAATATTTTGTGCCTTTAAACAAAATAGTTCGTGTACCTTGAACTAGAGGAAATATTAAACAAATAGTTTTTTGCGTTCTCACAAAATATATGAATATTATATATACTCGTATATTATATACATTAAACTATAAAACATAATTCAAAGCTTACAAAAATATTTACATTAACTTTTTTTTTATTTCTACAGAAAGGTGACAGCTAATTCCTAATTAAATTATTTCCGAGCCCTCCGGGTGCCGGGAAGTTGGAAACAGCGTAGACAAATATATTTTAATTCTCTTAAGCTGCGAGCTGCGCTAGGTTTGTTTATGCAACAAATTATAAGCACGTATTATATCGAGATATGGCCTACAAAGAAAGAATATAGAGTTTATATTACAAATCAGTATTTTTTATATTTATTTATATATGTATATAATTTTTTTTTTCACCTCTACTCATTATTTCGCATATAGCAGCGTAGGCCACTGCGTACCACCACAGAACCTAGTGTCCACCACCAACCCACGCCGTTCCCCACTTTCTGTATGAACCCACAACCATCGTATTTAGAACTAGAATAGATTTATTTGCATAGATTTTAAAGGAAATTTCAGAACGGAGTGCATCCAAAGTAAGTTCTGCGCGTTCTTGAAAATGGGTTAAACCTCACTTACGACTCGGTTTTCAAAACGTGATACTACTTACGATTCTTAGTACACCACCTCTTTGCAGTTCTGCTGGTTCATACGAAAACGTGACCAATACCAGCTAGCGACTACTCTTTAAATTTTTAGATGCAGATGAAACCAACACCACTGTCGTCACTCATTTGCTAATTTCCATGATCGTGGAAAATTTTACAGAAGAAAGTAGGGATTGAGGCAACTGTCATCGTCATCGTATGCCATACTCGTCATAAAAGGTTTATTATCATCATCATCATCATCATCATCATCAGCCATCTTTTGTCCACTGCTGGAAATAGGCCTTCCCCAATTCTCGCCACCACACTCGATCCTCAGCTCTTCGGACCCATCCGCTTCCCGCCAACCTCTTTATGTCGTCGGTTCATCTGGCAGGGGGTCGTCCTACCGGTCGTTTTGTACGGGGTCTCCATTATTATCATATAACTATTTAATACGATTTGCGAAAAAATTACTACTTTTTACTTACCATATTGCAAGTAAAATATAAGGATCTCATAGGTCCACAATAATAAATATTTATTTTATTAGTGGGACCGGACTGGTCACGCTGATTTGTATCCATTTCTACAATAAAATAGCCGAGTGGATAATAAATACAAACTTTGATCTGTGAATAGCTTCACGCTATATTAAAACAAGCAGACCACGAGTCTGTACTACAGTTGCGGATGGAAAAGACCACACCCAACCTCTTGCCAATCGTTCTTAGAATTATACTAGAGCATGTACATCACAGAAATATGTAAAATAATATTATCAACAATCGTAATATCAAAAGAAAAATCAATAAAAATTTTCTTCTTTAAATTTTCAAATCCCATTTACAGCTTAATCACTATAGTCAATTAACACAACATCATTAATCGATAGAGGTCATCGGCACCACACGCATCATCCGTGGTCGAACCCCTCAGAAAGACTACCGCACATTATGCCCTGAACCCCTTAGGAATTCTAGGAAAAATGCAAACATTTTTAATTTTACATGGGGTTGCTAACCGCAGTTAGTATTTTTAAAATAGAATCTGTCGTGTTTCATTTAATATAATTAAAAATGACTCATTCCTATTACTTATATGCATAATTCTCATACTATACATTTATTAAATTTTGTATATTCTGTTTAAATTTTAAAAGTTTAGATAGGAACAGAAATTCAAAACTTCTTTCCCAATTTTCTACCAATGGCCATTAGGATGAAAAATGTAAAGTAGATTTGAAAATGCATTCGAGATATGTGTTCGAAAGAATGAAATTTCAAACTCAACCGGCGCGTCGCGGCGGCTCCGAGGCTGTATCTTCCCTGCCGGCTACTTCTGTGAAACTACTTCATGTAGACTAAAAACATTATATTATAGTATTGTATACGACTAAATGATAAAAAAATAGCGTTTCTTTATTATTTAGTCATATAAAAATAGCGAATTATCAATAGATAACAAAGTTTTTACTCTAAACTAAAATAAATAAATATATTATTATGACGTAGATGTTTCAAGTAGTTAACATAATATGTAAAAAAAATACAATTAACATATAAGTCTGTTAATTTGAGCATCTGACATAATTATTACAATATTGAGGTCAAACACGAATTAGTATAATGGGAACATCGATGGTAGTTTGTTCTGTGGACAGCAAACAATGCCTCCGAGAAATATCACAAGTGAACATGGTGTCAACAGGTTACTTGAGTCGAGTTGACAGTCTGTAATTTGGCGCGGGCGGAGTAAGTTGCGGTCCGGACCCCTCGCTTATTTGCAAGCCCACAACTAACTTTAAATTGCTCGGACTAATGTATAACGTGCTTGACGTTACAGTTCTTAGTTTTGTGACCGCCCCGAACGACTTTCTAATGAAACTGAATCCACTAAGTATATTAAATTATACTTTCCTTTTGTACTCCTAGGTACATATAAATATATTGCTTAAAGTAACACCTATGTAGCATAATTCCGCTTCGAATAATCAATACGCCCAGCCCAAAATTACGCAAGGCCGTATATGAAAAAAATCGTATTAATTATAATATCTCATAATAGTAGCTATAAACTAATGGTAAAAATTATGCAATAACATACCTAAACGATATTGTGGTGGTAGAGTCATCATCAGGGATCATCGATTTAGGTTCTCACGAAGCGGGACCTATGTGGAACAATATTATTTGTAAATTTTAAGCATTTTAATTTTTGTAATATTACATGTAATAATACTACTATATATTTTTCTTATAAAATTTTAATAAACCAATATTAAGGTAACAAACATTAAATGGGCGATATAGTGGACATATTTCTCGGTTGAGTATAAGCTGCGAAACTTATAGGTTTCTTAGTAATTCCGATTCAAAGATATACAACTTTATGTTTTTTAGAATCATTTAAGTCCTTTATAAATTCATCATTCACGCTCAACATATTCTTTAATAGGTTAGAAAATTTATTCATATTGGAGAAATATTTGTTTTCACTTAATATTAATGAGATTAGCTCAGTTGGAGTATCTGGAAGCTATTTTATGCATATCTTTTCAAGGCTGCGAGACTAATAGTCAAAAGAGTATAAAGTGGTTTTAAAAGTTCATAAATTTAAATTTGCGCTGTGGCTCACGGAACGCCTTATAATTTGCTCTGCATATCAGAAAGAACGACGCCACTCTCCGTTTGTTCAAAGCTAGTGAGTTTTCACCGTTTGGCTGAAAAGTCCCCTCGCATAAGTTTAGTTGGGAATTCAGTACATTTAGCGTAGTTTTGTACTGCGCTACATATTTCGTGAACTTACAAATAAAGTTTTTTTTTATTATTTTTATTCAACATTTTTCGAAGATAACACAAACTGATAAACTGTGAGTGTCTTGTATGAGATTTTTATCACTTTATCATAATACTATTATACCTAATGTAATTGATGCAATATTCGTAGATATAATTGTAAATAATTTAATTGTATTATAATATGGAAAACAATATATTTTTTCTAGTATAATTATTCCATTTTATCTCACGGCGCTTTTTAAAGTCTGTAGAGGCGGAAAAGAAAATCTACTTCGTAGAACTCTTCAAAGGGTACATAAGTATATTATCTATGAAAGTTGTATTAGTATTTATTTATAAGCTTTAGTTAATAGTATTGTAGAAGCTGTGATTTATAAATATCTTAGTAATTGTAAGAAGATTTATGTTATCGTTATTGTTAGTTTTTCATTCTGTAAACAAATGTTTGTGCTTGTGTATTATACCACGAGTTTTCCAGTGTAATATTGGGAAAAACTTGCGGGCGAGGGATAGTTGTGGGGGTCAACTTAATGATATCACCGCCATTTGCGGACGACTCTCCGTCCTGAATTGCGCCCGACCACGTTAATGGGCCCAGCTATAGCGCTCTGAATATTTTAAAAGACATTCGGCGAAATTACTACAAAAATAATGTCGCTTTGCTTGTACCGAATTACCCGAGAAACGGTTTAGAGAATGGTAATAAATATTCGCTGAATCCTCTTCCCGTTGCCTCTTCGAAGATTACTTTTTCGGTTAAAAGCCAGTGTAAGTTAAAATTTACGTCGCATTCGATAGTATAGATCGAATCGAAGTTGGAATATAATGAGATCCAATGTAATGTAAATTCCCCCTAAGAGGATCTGCCAGAAAGCCCGTCCCAAATATCTACATAGGTAGATTTCGTCACGGGAGATGTTAATAATAAATGAGAATCAGTGGCAGAAGAACACGCAAGCGTCGGCCCCGCCTTGCCCGCGCCGCCGCCCGCGTGCAGACAGCGCGCTACGTGCACGGCATAATGCACCGTTCCGTGCAAAATTCACAACTACCCTCCAGCAGAACTTGCTATCTTACATCTCATTTGGTGTTGTTTCAACAAATTTTATGTGTTCAAATTCTATAACTTACTTGTACATGTGTTTGTACGTTGTAACATATTATGTTACAATCCATGCTTCGATGATTATATTTACAATTCCAACAAAGTTAAAATAAAAATATATTACTTTTAAAATTTCAATTGAAAGCTAAGTTCTTTTATCTTTAAAAATGCTACGCTTTTCTAGTTAATTAGACATAATGAGAGTTGGTTGCAATCTTTTAAAGATTGTATTATGCAAGGTGCCAAAGTTTTAGCGTCGCGCCGTGAGCTTGGGACAAAACTTGGAAATGCACAAAACAAATTCTTAACACAGTGCTTAAAAAATAAAGAACTATTTTCTTCTGGAAAATATCTTTTAGAGTTTATAAAACTATAAATTTATTTAAAATATCTGGCCTTCTAACTTATACGTTTATTTATCTATGATTTAGTTCTCTATTTCATTTAAATTCTTATTTTTATTTAACTATCATTTGCTTACTCTGAAAGACGTTAAATAAAAAAAAACAATAAATAAAACTCTAAACGTAATTTTAAATTTCACAAGGCTCATATTTGTTTTTCTAATATTCATTGTTATAGACATTAATTTTGTGTACAACCCAAGGTAGGCTGTGTCTGAAGCCTGGCTTCTTATTAACATTCATAAATATCAGTTCCCCTCCTCGCCAATTTAGTGCCTGCGCAAGACGACGCTCAAACAAATCAACTCACCCCGTATAAATATTATATTGTGTTGTACTCTTTCTTTCAGCGTAGTGTTATAGACTTAAGTTGTTAAAACAAGTAACAAAAAATATTAAGACTTCTTAGTGCGCTAAAAAAAAATACATCTTTTGCCAAATTTATTATTGTTAGGTATACATGTCACAGTTTTTTTTGTTTTAATGTTAAATCATTAGACAAATTAAAGAAATATATAAAAATATTTTGTGAAAATATCTAATATTAATATTTACATTTACTGAAAATTAAATCGAAACTTCTAATGAAATGCTATAATAAAAAGAATAACGATATCCGAACGCGAATAAGTAAGTATATTATTTGCACAGAGAGTGAAACAAAGTTTCAATAGTATTTTACTAGATTTTATTATCTGGAACGGGTAATTTCCCCGTACAAATACGCGGCTCTGTTCATTCGAGAGCCCCAGTGAGCGCTAAATTTGAATTCATGTTACGAACGGGCTACATAAACCAATTACGGCGCAGAGCCAATGGCGGCGGCGCGCGGCGCACAACGAGAATCGATAGCTCGCCGCGCGCCCGCTAGAGCGCGCCGCGGCGCCACCGCCGCCGTGCGCGCCCACACTACTCCTCCACGTTGCGCAGTCACGCATGCAACTTTGTACGGACGTACATTTCATATCAACGTTGTATTACATGTTGTACATTTAAAAAATACTTTCTGATATAACTGTTCAATATACACAAATTAATATTTTATTTTATTGTCTAAACAGTCTCATTTTTTTTGTAAGTAGAACCAAAAAGAAAAAATACAAAAAAATAGTTAAGAATGAATGAGATTTATTTAAATAAATATCCAAAGTATAAAATGTCATTGTGCTTATCAAAGCATAAACATTTAAAACTGTAGCACTTAATATTAAATAACAATAATTTATAGACGTCATTACAAGGCCACACCGGGCATGCGCTCGTAGTCAGCTGCTGCTTAGCTTGCTGTTTCGTATCGCGCTTCTTGCCCGCTTTGAATGTTTTCTGTTTTATTTAGTTGTTTCTGTGATGTAAACCAATTTTTTAAGTAAAATTTATATATTTCGTTTATGTGAAAGATATTGTGCCGTACAATAGTGGTGCCCGCACACGTACAACAGATAAAACAAGGTAAACGCCTTAATATTTTTGTTTGTCGAGAACATAACCTCTTCGTGACCATAATCTCCAATGTTTCTTTACAATTCTGTAGTGAAATATGAATATATTAAACGTTATATTGTCACATATTTAATATTTGAAACTAATTTATGATATTTTACAATGTTTTATTGTTTCATTTGCAAAATTTGGTTATAAGGAAGTATAGTTGCATTGTGACAGATAAGACAATATATTTTGATAATATTCGGATGCTCGATTTAAACATAAATAGGATTTAATTTGAATCTATTGAAATTCACATTAGCACTGTTGCTGTGCCACAATATCATAATGTGGTGCAAATGTTGACATGAAGTGAATCACCATGACAATGCCAGCTTGATAGAACAGTGACTTTGTGTGAAGTCCCATAGGGGGCGCTAGTGAACATTGAACTGCAAAGCTAAAGCGCTTGAAATATGCAAACTTGCTAGATTTTTATATTTTTTGTTAAAATAAAAAAATATTCTAAAAATGTGTATTTAATGCTATGACATTTAAAATTATACGATTCATATTTTATTATTATTTCCTACCGCTACATTAAATGTCCTATATTTAAAAGTTTTATATTAATTCCTTTTATAAACTTATAACAACTTATTACTCAATCTGTATTTACAAAAATATGAATTGGATTTTCATATAATTACGCCGCGAGTTTTCCAAAATAAAATTCTATAATTATAATATTATGGTTTCATAGGGTTTGACGGACATATTAATTATTGGCGCCAAATTATTTTATTTAGTCAACGTTCACGTTAATTCCGTTCTGATTATGTCACAACAATCGACAAGCGGAACCCGTAGATCATTATTCCGATATTCAGTATTATCAACAATAAATTAAGAGTTGAGTAAGATGTCATTTCTCTTTTTTCAACTTAATTAAAAGATATGTGGTAACAAAATTGACAATAGTACCTTGTATCTGAATTATCAAATATAAACAAGGAATTTCCATTTAAATATTTTTTTTCAATACAACCCCTGGTTGGTTCCAACAAAAATTTAACAATACGTAGGTCGTAGTCAATTTTACATATTATATCGCTTATTGCGGACGACAATTACGTAAATACATTTAAAAAAACGCGTTAATACTCTTGATTCATTTTGACTGCGTTCTCTAGAATTAAAAAAATGTTCACCATTGTTGCACCAAATGAGCTATATATGTATATAAAAATATTAAGAATTTCTTCTACGTGTATAAATGTATATATAGCCTTTATATAGATGGTAGAGATTAACTTTCACAATACAGCAATGGCTTTTGTAACATTAACTTTAAACCGAAAGTAGTACTGTATAAAATTGAGAAATAGGCGATTTATAAATAAATATTATTAAAAGAATGCATGATAGTCTCTCAAAGAAATTTATTAAAACAAATAAAGTACATGATAATAGGTTTTATCTACCCTATATCATAATTGATTGAGTCATAAAATTAGAGGCATTCAGCAAGAAATGAAAATATTAATAAATAATAATTCATTCCCACCAGTGGAAATGAAATCCATAACCATCGCATACATACACAGCTTGTGTTCTGCTCCACGACGGCCTAAGACATAAGAAATGTATCTTGCAAAAGTTAAGCGAAGTCTTTTTAGCGTAGATCGATGTCTTGCTAGGTTACTTAAATACTTATAGGATAAAGCTGCCTTGCCAGCCGCCTAGACGTACGATATAGGCTGAAAACTCTATATAGATGACTTAAGTCACTTGATCTAAGTTGTTTTAAATCACATACCAACGAATATTTTTTATAGAAATGAGTAAAAATACATCTTCTTAGACGTCCAAAAATATGCTATTACCTTTCATATGTTAAAATGGTTTTAAAAGCGATCACTATAAGAACAATCGCCGCTCATGGTTATTCGAAACGCTAAGTGCACACGAGTGGCTACACAACGTTAGCAAATGTCGACTTTTGTCCGAAATGGCCGTCTCGTCAACCATATTCCGTTTAATGTCGCAATATTGTGAGCGTCGGCGGCGGCCGCGACCGGGCGCATGCATTTACATACATTAATGTGGACGGAGCACATGCACTCCGCTCTGCGCGTGTGTGCTGTGTGTGCACTGTGTGGGCTGTGTGTGCTGTGTGTGCGCTCCGAATTAACTGTAATTGAGCTATTCGGACAGCGGCGTGCGACGCTCTGTTGCCTTCCTAGTTTGGCCGTTTCAGCTTCAATCCTTAGTCTAGCACTTTTCAATGTGCACCAAGATTTACGTTTTAAATGCTAAATGATTACATTGCTAAAGCTTGCGAGAATGTTTGCTTTTTGAGATAGTTACTTGCACTGCAACTGTCGATAGAAATATTTCTTTTTAATATAAAAGGTTTAAGTATTTTTGTTAATAAATCGAAAACCTTCGTTTTTTTATTAAATATTTTACTGCTTTTCATTTTATTGGTATCTATAGAGATACCATATTAGGTCTTGATAACTGACAAAGGACAACATTATAGGATATTCATCTTCACCCCTTTTGGGATAACAAACAGGGCGTCGGAATTTTGTTATTAGCGTTACTGAGAGAATGGGTACCTACCTCCTGTTCCCGTCGCACACCTGACTGATTGATAGCACTTCTTTGCACTACGGGTCGAGCTTGTAATCGAGCCATTAATAAACCTTACTACCCTCAACTTTATCGTAAGGATTCATTACATTTAATGGTGTAGCAATTGCTTTAAGTGAGAAATAAATATTGGTACATATAGCAAATATACTGAAATGTTAAATAAAACGATGTTTTTATCTCTTTATATCGGTCTGATTGTCTCTTTATTGGCCTTGCGGTTGGAAGGTCGATACAAGTTCAGAAAGTAAATCCGGTTTGACATTTGTCATTGTAATAATTATTAAAGAAACTGACAGCTTCTAATTCATAATGCTCAATTCAAATCCGAAGGCAGTTTTATTAACTAACTAAATATCTATTTTACTGTAAAATGTCTATTGAGAATGTATATTGAAAACGAACACGTATTATTACCCTATTGCTTTAGTAATTTAACTCTAATAAAGCCAACAACCATTGACTTCATTAGTCGACGATTTAGGAAATAAGCTTAGAAATTATTTTATTTGGTTTCCAAATTATCTGACAGTAGGTCGAGCTAATGTCACCCGACGCTTGACAAAGCGACTGTTGGCACGGAGAGGCTTTGCGAGCTTCTACGTAAACAGAGAGGACAAAAAGGTCAGCAAAAAGTGATAAAAGTTTTACTTTTCTCGTCGTTTATATTCTAATCGACCAAATAATTACATTGTTTAATGTTATGTGTGAAATTCTTTAAATAACTCGGTTTCATTTTGTAAAAAAAAACAATTACGCCTAAAAATAACATTAAGTGATGGAATTTTTAATCGAGTTCCGTAAAAAAAGGAGGTTATCAATTCGATTGTATTTTTTTTCTAATATTATACTACTAAAACAAAACAAATTAAGGCTGTAAATGAATTTAAGTTTAAAAAAATATTTTCTTTTGGGCTTAAACAACACGACATTATTCTGCTACATTTAATTTAAAATAAAAAAATATAATCAAAAGACAAAATAGTAGTTTTTTACCACGCGCCGCGATTAAAAGTTGACATTGAACATAGCGCCAGGTACGAGCCTCGCCTGCTATTTCTGACCCCGTGAAATATCGGTGTGGAGATCGGCCTTGCACAACTTACTTCAATTCTAATCGTGTTAAATTGCCACAACATTGCATTTGTGCATAAAATAAAAAAAGAAAGCAGTCATTATTATGAACTACATTAAGAAATAAAAGTAATTGTTCTCCATGACTTCATACTCAGCTTATAAAAGCTGAGTCAACATTCAGTAACGATTCGATGGGATTTATTTACGTACAGATTTTTGTTAAACTTGTAAAATAGTTAATGTTTTAAATTAAATTTTAAAAAAATGTTTATAGAAATAACTATTTATTTAACTAAATTTTCTGAAGTACTTTCCATAATGGTCTGGTCTCTAGAATCCATAAGTAAATTAAATCCCATATATGTGTAAATAAATCCAATACATTCTATGTATGCATCTTCACTTTCATTCATTTCAACACAATATAAACAATACAAAATGTAATAGCCCCGTGATGATTTCATTCGAGCCCCTAGGATTACGCTCTGGAATCTAAATTATTTGCCCGAAGACATGGTCGCGGTCGAGTACCATTCGAATTGGGTCAACGACAACACAAAAGGTGTGGCGCCAGATAAGCGACGTATCCCGTCAACCAGCTGCTGTCCGACTCTAATGAAACAAAGACCCTGCGAAATACACCATTTTATTTTTATATAATTATTATACAAGCTTTTATTTAGTATTTCTAGGCCGATTTACGTAATTTTACAATTTGTTTATTTAAATAAAGATCAGCTTCACGCTGTAGGCAGAGGGAACCTAGTGTTAAGACATTCTGTTCCCCATTTTATTATATTTGTTTAATTAACGTCATATAAAATGTTCGTATTATCAACAATTTAATGTCACGTTTGGTTGTATTATTGCTATTTTGCCTTTNCTAAATTATTTGCCCGAAGACATGGTCGCGGTCGAGTACCATTCGAATTGGGTCAACGACAACACAAAAGGTGTGGCGCCAGATAAGCGACGTATCCCGTCAACCAGCTGCTGTCCGACTCTAATGAAACAAAGACCCTGCGAAATACACCATTTTATTTTTATATAATTATTATACAAGCTTTTATTTAGTATTTCTAGGCCGATTTACGTAATTTTACAATTTGTTTATTTAAATAAAGATCAGCTTCACGCTGTAGGCAGAGGGAACCTAGTGTTTAGACACTCCGTTCCCCATTTTATTATATTTGTTTAATTAACGTTGGCGAAATGAATTGTGCTCAACTGGCACGCTCGAAACGCCATATATCGCGAAATCAATCAATTAATTAACGTCATATAATATGTTCGTATTGTCAACAATTTAATGTCACGTTTGGTTGTATTATTGCTATTTTGCCTTTTCGATGAGGGTCGTATTTAAGCTACATATTTATTAGAGCGTAGGACTCGCGACACGACTTTCATTTTATACGGATAAAACATGGTGATGTTATTATATAACGTAAAGAGTGTAAGCGTTTCCCTTTCCGTGAAATGATTGTATTGAGCATTGTATTTAAATAAATTAATAATTTAATAAAAAACGATCAAGCGCGTGTTGGTCTCGCTCACCGAGGGCTCCGTACCAATTTCACGATTTTTGGTCAACCCTAAAAAGAAGTGAATTTATACATTTAACAGAAATATTTTCTATATTATTATTTAACAAACGTATGCTAGTATAGTAAACTTCATAGTACCTATACCGTGATTATTTCGTTTAGAATTGCGGAAGGACATGTCACTCAAGGGTCTCTGCCGTCAGTCTGCTTTCAGTAAAATGCAACGAGCTTCCGACCTTCCCTCTGACACAGACATTGCACATATCTAGCTTTATAGTCCGAACTGTAGGTTATAATTTTTTTCTTGTGAAAATAGTAGGCTGTTGATGAAAATTCATTTGAAAAAAAATATTTATTTATGTGAGGTTAAAAAAATGTATTATTTATGTTTAATATTAAATAATATATATTGACTTTTGTGCGTACTTTTTTTAAATAATATTGAAATTTTATTATAACAATTCCACATAGTACCCATAAATTTCTACTGAATTCAGTAGATAGAGTAGAAGTTCAGCTTATGATCCCATATAAAAAAATCGATTCAAAATAAGGGTAAGAAAATAGAAGATGATTGATTGTCTATTTACTGATAGGGTGTGATCACACAACTTTTTACAGAATCATATTTCGATTTCTTGAGGCAATGCGTGTTTAGTAATGGAACTCAACGCCGCGCTTTGTCTCGGCACCAGAACGAGAAAATTAAAATATTTAATATCTCTGAATGGCGATTGAACCCGCAACCGTCGCGTTTTTAGTAGCAGGCTTGTGCCCCTGCGCCATGACGGCGTCTACAGAATCCTCTGATTTTCATGTATATATTCTATTACATAGGATTAACTGAAATTAGTCCCATATACATAGGTACATTGGGCATAAAAACTTTAACGCTATGTGTAGGAAAATAATGGATGATTTATTGTCCCCTCATCGATTTAAATGTTGAGTTGTTTGTACAGTAGACGTCTCGTACCTTGTTGTTTGTCTCTAATAATAATGTGTTTATAGAAAAAAAAATCCACATTACAAACAAACATACTGTATACATATAACCTTAAGACGCAAAGATATAAAATTGCAAGTGACGCGTCCCCCGACTTAACATTTTTGTTTTGTTTTTTGTATATACAGAAGTACATTATTTAAGATCTAAGCTATTTAAGTTATTGTTTAAAAGGTTCTTCTTTCTTTTATAAATTTATTTGTAGTTCTAAGAACTAAAACAATGGCAATAATAAGCACGAACAATATCATACCTAGCTATAAAATATTTACCTGGCTAATTAAAATAAATTATCTTAAATAAAACATTACAAAATTACTATTTTCATTTATAGCATGGCAACTTGATCCATTGTTTTCTTATCATCGAGGGATACTTTTAAATGTTATTAGTACCAAAAAAGGGATTTATTTGTGTGCTTATTAGTTTTTCATTCCATAAATATATATATAACCAACTAGAGCGGTTTATCACTTGCGAAGCAGGTCGACTGGCACACGGCGAAGCTCGGTGACTTGCGCCGAGACTTAATGCGTCTCATCACGCAACTTCGACACGGCATTTGGCAAATTTCTAACTGCAAATCTTAGATTGCTGATCGAAGGTATTTACACCCAAATACCGACTATTACAAATGGCTACACCGTTAATTATACATTAAAATTTAGTGGAGCACACAATCGTATTATCCACGGAACCCAGTCGCGTCGTAAGAACGTCGCGTTACCATATTTTTATTGACCAAATATCTAGGTTGTCATGTTTTAAAAACATTCCCGACGTGGTATATTTGAGTGAATTGTTTTATGTTTGCCATTTTGACTTTTATTTTATTTTTCGTTTATTTTCCCTCGCGCGGTCATAAAACGTACCTGGGCTCGCTGGCGGGGATAACGGAGTGGGCTTACGAAAAATTTATTATTGAGACCTTTTTCGCCCGAGCTCCATCGACAGACATTGCGAAGGCGAAAGTTATGAATGACACATGTTTTGAAATATTACCTGCAGTGAACTGCTTCCCGAGAAGAAAATTTCATTGAATGAGAAGTTTATTTGTCCTGAAATATGTGGGAGTTTTATGAGGACGAGACTTTTACAATGCTACGGATCGAGCAATTTCATAGTGTTCGTATTCTGTATTGCGTAGTAATAAGATGGCAAATAAAATGTGAGGTGCGACAAATTGGATGACAAGCCGTATTATTGGATCTTAAGGGTCTCAGGAAGGTGGTGATCTCTGTGTAGGGCGTTGTTATAATTTTATTACATCTTATTTAAAATACGTGTTTTGCTATTTTTATATGACTTTCTTTTGACTTCAATATTATGTTGATAGTAGATTTATTAAAATACAAATAATTAATACTTTTACTTGTAGGTAGGTAGGCTACAATGAACTCGTAAAAATTACATATGTAATCCCCGGTGCTGTAAATAAGTAATACAATTTAAACATCTTTTTAACTAATATAATCTAAACACAAACATTATCTTATTTTATCAATAGTTAAAAATATTAAGACAAAATCCAGTAAAATTTTATAGCACGAAATAATGAATCTATTGTTTATGTTAAATATTTGAATAACAATTTGCCCTAAATGTCATTTCGCCTGAGGGTCAACATAAACAACTTAGTCATCGCCCGAGCCGCGATATGTTTTCCGGCGAAATTAACGCCAACTTGCTTCGTCCCCGACCTCTGTTTTATTCAGGCGCCCGGCAATCCGACACAATGGAAAAATGTTATGTGGGGTGTAGTAAGTTTTTTTGCCAATTATGGAAATTCGTGGACAGCGCGCCACCTGCTATGTATTACTTTGTTATCCTCTAGCGGCTACCAATATTTTCACCTCTGTGCCTGACTCATCAGCGTCGTTCCGATTATGAAATATTGTTGGACTTTCTAACTGGACAAAATCCACTGCTGGAAAATTCAATCTGCATTTGATTAAATATGTGTATCTTAGTCTTCGTGTAACTTAGATCACTGCTATAATTCTACTTATTAGGAATCAAATAGATGTTAAAATAGATTTATAAAATCTATTATCTATCCTTATTATTTTTTTATTTTAAACGATATCACACACGAACTTTAGCAGCGAATTCTATAAATATACCGTTATAATTGTAGAGTGGACAGACAATCAGTGTATTCCCGGCGCCACAGCCCTGAGTCACTGTCGACTAGCGCGCTTTTCGCGGAATTCGCTACCCCTCTGTCGAGTCGGGCGTAGGGGTTGCGTTCGCTAATGACTGTCGGACAGCGTCGTCGCGCCGCCTGAATGCAATCACCGCATCGTTCGAAATTACACCCTCAAAACGATTACATTTAAACTCTTAATACTCCAGTCCGTAGCCCCATTTTGCAATTCGGTGCGTGTTTATATGCAACCTTTCAATCGGCACTGTTATTTTGATAAATATGCATGAACTAGCGAAACCGGCTGCGCTGGTAACATAAAACGCCATCGTGAAAATTTAATATCATTTCCTGGTGGTCTCCGTAATGACTCATATCCGTCGTGGGGGTAATTTTTTTGCGATATCGTAACTTAAAATCTTCAATAAACCCTACAGCATACTGCATTTAATTAAACACTACTAACGCGAAAATAATTGTCGTTGTCAGAGTGTGTGAATTCTAAGTTTGCAATCTTTCATTTTCTAAATGTAATTTTGAAAAGAAGATGCTAATGGCGTGCCTTTTAAAGAAAAAAAATAAGCATTTATAACATAATATACACTGTCTTTACCGTAAATGGTAAAGCGCATATTTAAGTAGAACAAAATGAATACTTCATTTGTATCACAAAAACTAAAGAGTATCTTGCATGATGACAGATACTATTTTATTTAACTTATGTTGTCTAGTCCTAGAGTCAATAACATCTATAAATTCGCAACATTTCGATCGTCTATTGTACTGTTTTTTAACTAATTCAAGACTAAAATTTTATGTCAATTCTTACTGTAACCTTCCCCTACACAGACATTCGGTGAATTGGAGTATACAGACATTTTAAGTACATTCACTTGGTAAGTGCCTTGGCCGTCGCAAGGTAATTCAGTGATATTATAACGCTCTATCCACCAATGACGCCTTCGAAAGTACCTAGTACTTATTCAAGCGAATCCAGTTTAAGGCAAGTGCTAAATGTAATTATTATATACTTATTGGTATACTTTTTGTATGAAAATATTAACAGTATTCTTTATTACGCAACGGTCAAATACCTTTCTGGTTCATTTCTGACATATACGATAAAAAAAGACAAAATATTAGAATTACATTCTGATCAATTTAATATATTATTAGGCAGTTAAAATAATTTAAAGAAAGCTTACAGATCTATTTGCCTAATACAGTATATACATATAACTGCATATTATCTTTATATGCAATGAGTATTTAGTGCAGTTTTATAATACATCCGACTGCTTTAGAGTTATTATATTGTGTAATATCTAGAAACTGTCTCGGCGGCGAGAAAAACTGTACCATTTATATAATGTACTAACGGTATTGCAAAATCTTGAAAGGTAATCAATACGCTGTCGAGAATATAACGTTCTACAGTCACAATAGGTGTTGAACATGACCTACTATTTCGTGTCTTAAGTCAAAAATTATTTAAATGTATTACCACGTCCAACTCTAAGGTTCGTATTGTAACTATTAGTTTTATGCACAAAATGTTGGCAGACGACCTGGCTAATGGACCGGTCTTGGGCCTACGTTGCTGCTTAGCGACCGACTTCGGTATGAGGAGGGCTCTTTTGCAAACTGGTTTGTGAAAGCATGCCTGCATTCTATTTCCCCGCTTCGTTCACCCCCCTCGCTCTATGCACCCGGTATCTGTTTAATAAAAGTATTTTGCAAATATTCAAAATAAACCTCTATGACATAAGCAATGTGGTAGAAGTGACTGAAAATCATTTTAAATTTTAATTTATTTCTGTCGTCAAAAACTAAAACGGAATATGAACACAATCTATACCTATAAAGGCTCGAAATGTAAAATTATTATACATTTTTAGTTTAATCTACTCCATTGTTTTTTTAATATTTATAATAATTATTTTTAACTTAGTTAATCGCACGGCTTATGCGCAGTTGCCAACCTTCCGGTAAGAGAAAGTGCACCACCAATGCTCCACTTTCCAAAAGGAGAACGTTATGCCGCCACATGAGATTTAACTGTATTTTTTTACTTATTAATTCTTTAATAAATGTATCTTTTAGTCACGCTTATATAGTACAATTTAAATATTTTATTCAATTTATATCATTGTATTACCGTAAGTAACAGCATTTAATTATTAACAAAACCCGAATTTTAAGAGTATTATTGGAATTAAGGACGATTGCTAGGAACATCACTAAGAAGCAATATTGTCTCATCCCAATGAGAACAAGAGGAACTTACTTGATTAAAGTCATACGCACTGATATAACTATGTGTTTGGTTGTGTGCGTGAGGCGTCTAAAGTCTGCCGCGTGGGCGAGACGGGTACTGGGCTTACTAATCTTAACTCTTATGGTTCCTCTGCAATTTTCCTGTATAACAATACTCCATGTGTGTGTAATCTAATAACATTTACGTACAGGTTTTGCAGTTTGATAAGCTAAAGTTTGGAAAGCATAATTTACAGTTTTTGTTTTCTTAGAATTTAATATTCTCTTTTTATCCTATTATTATTTACCATTTATAGCTACAATTTATCTACGCATGTATGTAAGAAGACATTTATTTTATTAACCGACAAATAAACCGAATGAGGCTCTATATTTGACGCGTACCTGTAATTTTTTGATATATAATTTTTTTGGATAGAGTTTTAATTCACAGGTAGTCCCATATAATTTTTGGCTTTTAGTGTTTTTCGGTTTTATTTTTTATTTTAAAAAATATTCAATGTAAATAGAAATCTTACAGGTCACTGCTCAGGTACTTATTAGAAAAGAAAATTGATCTGGCTTCAAGGTGTTTTAACACTAATCTTCCTTGATGCCTTATAGCGGCAATCTCCACCAATCGAGCTATTTGCATGCGAGTCATGGGCGAGCACCGCCTACCCACGGTTACACGGGTCGTAAATTTTGTCCTTTTACTTCCCAGTTCCAAGGAGGGCTTTTTTCCAAAGGAACAGATGTCCATTTTTCCGTAAAGGGCTAATTTATTGCATGTTGTAGCTGTGGTCGTAAAAAGACTTGAAATTAAGGGACATCCTAAATGCAAAAATACACATTTTGTGTAACCCAAATTCACTTGTTTATCTTTTACAACTAACATAGAAAGAGGATGAATTATTTTCAATTATTTTCACAATTAAATTCTTCACATTTTCTTATAATATTTTTATAATAAATCGCAAAAATTATTGATATCAATAATGTTGGTTAGCGTTGTTAAAAAGAGATTTTTGATTGATTTTAGTAGGCAAAACTAAATAATAAAAATTATATAATTAGTTCTATAAAAAGTAGCAAACACTATACTTTCCACATTGTAACGGTTGTTATGTTCTACAAAACTATCTAACATCTTGCGGCTATTTTATTGTGATTGAAACAATAATGAAAGGAGTAACGAACTCGAAAGATGATATGATCAAAAACTCCACTCACACACCAATACGAATATTACTTTCTAAAGTACGCGCAAGCAGTCTACGCTCTTTGCAATCTACTTAGATAAATTAGACATTAAACTTATTTTATTAGATCGAATTATGTAATAAAGTAATAAACACTTTAATATATAATTGGTATATATTTCGTATTTTTATTAATCTTTGGTTTAAACATGCAATAAGTTAGATATACCTAAGTACATTTGATTTCTATATCGCTGACCGGTCTGACTCATACTTTTAGCTATTATAAATCTCATGGTCAATTGAAGCGTATAACAATATTGGTGGTCAGAATGTGTTGTAAATGAAATTCAATTACTTAATTTATACGGCTTTGGCTATAATTTTTATTATAAATGTAGTAATTCCAAAAATAAGTATTATGAAAAATTGCGCTATTTATGTTTGTTTCCAACACTTACCAACGCTTTTCACTCAGGATGACTAAGACAGATTACAAGCTATATATTACAGTTTTTTAAAGATTCAACACATGTACTGGGGCGTTCTTTAGAAACTTATAGCTTAATGAGCTGTGAACAGCCGAACAGTCGGACTGACGCCCAAATTGGTAATGTGATGCTTTCACAAACAGATTAGTTGGCGTGCAATTAGAGTGCGGCGGTTGCGGCGGCGGCGCTCTCTAAGTGCCGCCCGGCGGATTACGCCTTCGTGTTTGCTCACCGTCGAAGTGGACATTTAACAATCGCTTCGCTAATGCCTATTGTTCGCCTATTCATCTATACACCGTTCATCTATAAACTTTTCAATGCTGATGATCGGTAAAAGTGAAAAAAATCACCTTTAAATTCATATTTCTAAATAATGACTTAAGATTTCGAACATCGGTTTGTAAATATAATAATATAATCGGTTAATAAATATTGGGTGCTAATTAAACTACCTCATATTTTATTTATCTGCCTTACTCAACTTAACTCAGTTATTTATTCATACTGTTCCTTTCAATCCAATCTAGACCAGATAGATATTTACTCCTAAGGCGCTTGAGCTGAGTATGTAAATTTTTAATTGACACAAACACCCACAGAAGCAATCACACTAATAATATGTAGAATTTAATAATATGTAGAGTTATACTAATCGTTGATGTTTCCTTTGTTCCAAAATATTACAGCATTTTTGTTTCTTAAGTCTTTGTACAAAATGTCCCAACAGAATAAGCTCACAAATCTTATGTATGTATGCGAAAATCGTGGAGCAACGTATGAATGTAATAAGATTACCGTTCTAGCAACTAAGGAACAAGTAAGGATATATGTAATCAGGACTAATTATATGCTACCATATATGACATGTAGGCTGTCGAGAATATAATTGCGAGTCAGTCACCTTTAACAGCGGTGGGGGCGAACACGTGGGCTATAGCCAATGAACTTGAGTGCGACGACTGCCGCGACGCATGCTAATCCCATGTTTACCGATCGCCGGATATAATTGTTTTCATTATCAAATGAGTTAATATGATTAATTGTAATATAGTTGTAGCGTTTTTGAGGTATTAAAATTATATAAAAACAAACTATTTGTATAAAAATATACACGTACATAATATTTCTAAATCACGGCAAATGATAACACGCCTTAGGAATGACTGACTCGGCCCAGTCAATATATTTCAAAGGTATCATTTTCTCTCATAAATAAATGTGAATTTGTAAATAATTTGAAACTAGTCTAGTGAGTGTCTCGCGCCTGATCTTTTCAGGTCTGAGACAGTAACTTCAAAGAACCGGTGGTGTGGTAAATTATTTGACCTTCAAAAAATAAAGAATGTAACTCTTTTTCATTATATGGTATACAATTATTCATACATAATTATATACTATATTATTCCTACACGAAGAAAAAAAGATAGTTGTAACGTTTTTAGGAATTAAAGTTAAATAAAAACAAATTATTTATATAGAACTGTATAATGATATATGCATTGTTAAACTTCAGTTACTATTATTATTATTATAGAGTCCAGTATAAAATTTGTTACAATAACATACCTTAAATTTAGGGCAAACACCAAATAAAGTTAATATTTATTTCACTTAGCGTCTCATCGATTATGTACAAACAGCACGCACGTCTGGCAAAATTAACATATGGGTACACGCAATTCTTTATGTTATTCCAACAATGCAATAAATAAAAAGTAATTCATAGTTTTAATGTGAATATAATGAAATTACGAGATATACTTACTTATAATAATAAATAGTTCCAAATAAAGAATTTATTATTATTATTTATTTATAATAATAAATATAAAATATATACAAAGTAATATGGCTCTACTTTTAATCAATAAAAATTTATATTTTTTTCTGTAACAATAACAATTGTTAACTAACCAGCTTCACGCTGTGTCCCGCACGCAGTAGGATAGGCAATAAGGCAGAAGGAACCTAGTGTTAAAACACTCCGTTCCCCACTTTTAACACACCCAATTCTAACCGTTTTTATAATTTCAATTGAACAGTATGCTTGCATCAGCTCTACCTTTAAAGATTTAATTGGTAAATTAAGAAAAACGTACTATATAAAGATTAGGTCCCATATAACCAATTTGTATATTTATTATTAACTAAAAATCCGCGCCCATGGGCTAACTTATGTCATTTGGCCGGGGCTCAAGGACGACGACGCGCGGCTCGTCGGTGCCACGCTGGCCTTATTTGATGGTTGGTGGGCGCCAGTTTTACGACTTTGCCTTTTTCCTACGCCCTGTTTCCATAAAAGGTTATTTTTAAATATTATTTCAACTTCAAAATATGTAAATTAATTTGAACTCTGTATTGTAATGACAACACTGTCATCGTAAGAATTTCTTTATATTTTAATAAAAGACGTTTTGTAATTATGTCTTTGATATTTCTGTGTGACATGAAATAAGGCGTAAGTAAGAGAGAAGTATGTATAATACATGTAAAATATTTATTTATCTTTCTAAAAGTCAAATAAAAACGGAATAATCTCCAAAAACACGCGAAATTACGGACTTTAAAGTGTAGTGAATTCTCAGGGGCCTAAAGCGACACACCTTGCCTTTCAGAGTAGCTCCTAAATATAACGCCGGTGTCTCCTTCGGGAAGTTTGGAAGGTTCGGGCGCGCACGTGCTTTTGTCATACTTTTGTCAAGTTTTACGTACGACGTGAGACGCACTTTGATTAAGTCCTATAAGCGTGGATATTTTGACTAATTTTATTTTTTTTACCTCGTCTATTATAGACAATCGAAGTACTTTTTATACGCATGAAGGATATTTCGAAAGTAATGACTCCGAAGAATCCTTCTTCATCTGGTAAAAGCGATATGGTGGCATATGCTAGAGGTAATAACATGTTTCCAACTTAGGTTAATAATTTATATCTAAATCTACATTGTATCTACAAATTTCAATAACTAAATTAACCATTCAACTACAACAGGCACCAATAAATTAGACAACTTCCTTATTAAAACAAATTTCTTTTAAATTGACTACAACGATAAGATTATAAAAATATCAAACCCGCTAGTATTGATTTTCAGCTTAGTTAAGAGCCCAATCTGCTCGCTGAATTAAAAAAGTTTTCTAATAAAAATGCTATACGAAGTAACAACAAACATTTCCGAGTCCCATCTAATCATATAGTCTAGAAGTTTGCTTTTCATTTCAGCCATTTCAGGTTTACTAAAAGACACTCCGTTTTACTGCCGCGAGCAAAATATTTCTCTACGTTTCACACTCGAGGCTTACGTAAGAGCAAATTTCAGGCATCAAAAGCGATTAACGTGAAAGTAAAGTTAACGTTAATACTTGTCTAATTAACTCGTTAAAATGGCGTTTGACAATGAATAATACTTTTTGTTATTTCTTTCCTATAAAAACATATTTAATGAAATGCTGTCTTGTACTATGATATAAAATGAAGAAAAAATCTAAGTTTTAAATTAATTATTCTCCCTTCCATCCCTCTCCATCTCATTCTCACTATTATATTAATTCCAAATTTGTACGAAGCCAATGTTTTAATTAAATTAATACTATTTAAGCTAAAAAGTAGAGCTCGCGTTGCACAAAATTCAGCTTACCAACGGATGCCACAAATCCTATGCAAGAGTCGGAGCGGAGAAGCAAATAACTGTGTTTACCTGACTCCACCCGTCGCCGCGCCAGTCATGGAGATTCATAATAACGCCTTTTATTTCCGTAACTAGCTGCGACTCTCTCATTTTGTCGGTTAACGCGTATTGTGACACGGCGAAACGAATGCCGCCCCGTAATGGAGTTTTTAAGCGCAGCTTTTTCGCTTCGTATTGCAAAAGAGAATTATGTAACTAGAACAGCTACGTGATTGCACAGTAAATACTATAGTAACCTCATTTATTGTTTTTAATGTTGACTAGAAATAAGTGTTTTATCAAACTTGGGAATAACATTATATTTTTTTAAAAACATGATCATATTTATATAAAAACAGAAAAAAGTTAAGATAGTTGGCATTTGGATTTTCTCCCAACGTATCTCAATTAAGAATGAGTACGTATGTATAATACAAAGTACAAATAGGCTTACTTATATTGTGCATAAAATTTTAAATATATATTTTTTAAATATGTCTATCCATCAACCAACATAAGAAAATCTGGCAACTCTATATCGACCACTTTTGCTGTTTAATTTGTTTGAAAATTTGCACACATATTTTGATAGTATGAACCTGTCCTTGCCAGGACTAGGAATAACGAGTTTTCTNTTGAAAGTTTGTATGGAAAAATCTTTAAATCGCCACCGATTTTTATAAAATTTGAAATTTAGACTCTTAAAAATATTTCATTGAACACATGTTTCATGGCTTTATTTTTATTAGAATTCACCCTTAAACACGCAAGCGAAGCTGCGCGCGTCCGCTAGTATTTATATAAAAACAGAAAAAATTAAGATAGTTGGCATTTAGATTTTCTCCCAACGTATCTCAATTAAGAATGAGTACGTATGTATAATACAAAGTACAGATAGGCTTACTTATATTGTGCATAAAATTTTAAATATATTTTTTTTAAATATGTCCATCCATCAACCAACATAAGGAAATCTGGCAACTCTATATCGACCACTTTTGCTGTCTAATTTGTTTGAAAATTTGCACACATATTTTTATAGCATGAACCTGTCCTTGTCAGGACTAGGAATAACAAGTTTTCTATTTTTTTTTATTTGGATTACAAATATTTTAAATACAGATTAGTCTTACGTACCCAACGTTGATTTTTGTCTTGTCGTGAATGCTAGAGGTGCTTACAGACAAGCAGTTTTTTATTTCAATAACATTAATAGATAGGTTGATTGCTGGTGAATGACGCCGATGAACTAAAGTTTTACTGATACGCGTTCCGTACTTCAATTTTAGCAGAATCCGACAAGAAGCCACGTTGAGAGGCTATTGCGAGTTTAACATTGCTATAATTTGCCGGGCATATTGGAAAACTTGTAATTGGTTTAGTTTTATATTCGCGTAGCAATGTGTGCTGAAGAAACTTAAACGATATAGCTTATTAAATTATTGATCTTCGTCATTAGGTTACACAACTTCGTTTAATAATTTAATCGTTAATTTTTAGTCAAATGGGTGCAATTATATATATATTTTAAAAATCAGTGGTTTTGAACTATTATGGAAATATTTTAAATACATACTTATTTAATATTTCTTTTTCCTCAATCTGACTGAGATTTCTCTGATCTGATGGAGAATGAAGTATCCTAACAGGTTCTCTATGCCATCTCACTTCTATACTATAAACATGTAAATTAGATGAACTTTATTAAACTTTTTTTCATTATTTTCAGATTTGGCTCGGAGTCATAGAATAATTTTGTTAAGCTCGGCTTAAAAGTAAGTATCATATTTTACCTTAACCTTAGACATCCTAAGTACCTAACCCAAGAACTTTTTGGAAAAATGTGTTGGAAATATTTTTATCTTGTATGATATCTTGTCAAGATACCTACTACAAAAATATTTATATAACTTTGAAATATAACATAACTATTAAAAAAAAAGAAAATACTAGGTTTTACTGAATTCATGCTAAGATTAACGCAGATATATATAACAAAAGATACATTTTGCCTTAGTGACTTGGTCCGCTTATGATCGACAGCCAAGTTTTCATTCTACCAACGAATGAAAAAAAAACACATGATCATAACCAAATATAATTTTTAATATTGCAATTTTTTAATCGTGATATATCGAAGTTTATTTCCAACGATGAATCGAGGATGAGGCGTCATTGTTCATGTTCAGACGTTTATGAAAGAGAAAGTAGTTGTTTTGTTTGTTGGTCCTGTCTGAATTGCTAATGCAGATAGTCATTTACCTGCCTGTGAGCACGCTCAGGTTCACGGCGGTCTAGTCCCGAAGAAACATAACCTATTGTTTCGAGTTACCGAACCAATCCGCATTATTAAACGTTGGATTGCCTCTATGTTACTTTCAATTCTCATTGTGCTTAATTGTGGCTTCTTTATTTTCATATATTCTTCTCATAAAAAGATTGCGCATAGCCTTTTCTTTGAATTTATTCTTTGTTTTGTATGTACATCCTACAAAAATAGCGCAAGATATAACTTACAAAAATACCAGACTGGTTCACTGTAAAGAAAAAAATAAGCTTATCCATGCATGAATATTCAAATTAATTGGATATGAAGTATTTAATTTCGTTTCTTAATCGTCTATTGCGCTTTTTGTAAAGACTACAAAACAACAAATTAATAGCTTGCAAATTTATTACAGGAAATTTGTAATTTACTCTAATTTATTTCTCTATTCAATTTTAAATGTTAATAATATTAAAACCACAATAATTATTGAAATTGGTAACCTTGACATTTTAGTTACGTTTACCATGCACAAGTGTCGAGTGTGGAATTTTTACGGCACATGCATATTATGTTACGAGTAATACTTCATTTGGATTGTAAAAATTTTTTTGAAGAAGTGAACACAAATCAAATGTTTAATTCTTATTAACATTATAAACGTAAAACTAAAAGTATGTCCGTCAGTATGTTACGCTTTTTACACTTAAACTACTAAACCGATTTTAATGAAATTTGGTGCAGATAATAAAGGATCTACAATTTCATATTATAATCATTTCACAACTAGGTACTAATAATATCTGAAAACGCAGTCGCAATCCTGTCATAAGAATATAAGAAGAATGTAAGATCCACGGAATCGGAGACGTTTATACTTTATACAAACTTAGCTCTCGGAAAGTTTTCGAACCGATTAGTCATAAATAATTGAACGCAGCCAATATTCCCGTGTAAGAAGACAAAGAGATGACATCCCCAAAAGTTTGTCGATTTACGTGGAGACCGTAAAGACTTAGTCGTTTATATCCGTACTTGGCAGAAAAGTCGAGGTAACGTCATGAGAAGTTTCCAGTCGTACTTACCTTGTCTAGAAAGGGATCAAACTGCGGTGCATTCGCTGCGATGTATTATGCAGTCTCAGTACGGGCGCTATGTTCGGTGTAAGCAGCTCGGAATCACTCTACTGCGCTAAGAACACTGCTCCTGCAAGGAAATGTTCCATTCTAAAAACATAAAAAAAAATATGAGAATAAGATCAATATTTTTTTACCATTATGACTTTTTTACATAATATTTAATTCTAAACAGCTAGCGAAAAATAATATAATTATTCGTCATATATGATATGAAGCTTGCACATTAGATTGGAAATTGAAATGCCATATTTCGTTTAACACTTTAAAAAGACCAAGACCGTCTATAGGTCGATTTTACCCGAGCGCTTATATATACCACTTCAAACCATAGCCGGTCAGTAGTTTTACCGTTTTTTTTTTAATTCCCTAATTGCGTAATAAAGTATTCAATTTTATTTTACCCACCAAAATTTTTACGGCAGTTGGTGTTTATGTATTCTCTGAATAAACCGCCGATACTTGTTAAAAAAAATCGCTTAATAAATTTTCTGGAATATCTTCTTGCGGCATCAAATATGATATTTAGAAGAAAAAAAACTTTAAATAGCCAATATGTAGAATATGGTAAAATTTTAGCCTGTGCTCTGTGGGGTAAAAATTGTTGGAAATGACCTCTTGTATTTGGACATGAGGCATTTGAACTTATAACATTGAGATACAAATAGTAAATCTGATCTCAAAATATCAGGAAGAAGCAGCGTAGCGTTTCTCCAACTACTTTTTGGTACTTTGCATATTGATTTATTCCTTTTCACTTATACGATGAGCCTCAAGGATTTAAAAATTTCAAAGCATCCATATACGGGATGGCCAGCAAGCCAACGTCACTACTCGCTAGCCACCGAGACAGACAGGCAGCGTGCTCGGCGCCTGCTAGCCCATTAGACGTCTGCCCGATGTAGAACGCTCGATAAACTTGTAAAAACGCCTTCTACCCATTTAATTTTATACCCTCGCTTGCTTTGCGATTGGCAGATTTGTTTCTTTCTTTTATAGGTACGTCATTAACTGTACCGTTTATTAATGTGGCTTTTCTATAACAAATCTATAAATAGGGTATATTATTAAAACTATATTACAGACATTCTTGTGTTTTTACGAGTATATTACAACTGAACTAAAAATTGTAGGCATGATTTAGGCTACATTTAATACTCAATATATTTTTCACGCGTTGTATTTTTTATAATACACTTGTATATTTAAATCCATTTTCAAGTATTTCTAATTTAAGTTGGCACGTCGAACATTTTTAAGTTATTGTGGCACGTACGGTAACTTCTATTCGGCAAATTCGGTTACATAATTCGTTGGAAATATTTAAGTTTTCCCTTTGGCGAGACGTTATCGCGGGTGGGCTCTCAACACGGGCGCGAGCGGGCGTGGGCGGGCCTTCCCCGCGGGGACTTAATTTGTTGCTCTCCTGGCGCCTCGCATCTCACTTTCAAACGGCGTAACGCGACCTTACCGAGTCCCCTTCTCCGGTGCCGTGTTCACGTCATGTTCGCTTTCATCACTGACACCACCGAATATTATGCTTTCATATCAAAAGAAAACCCACATTTTTTATCAAAAATCTGCAAATGTCTGATAAACACAACCATAATTTTAATGTTAGTCTAAATATAAAATATTTATAGGTTCCCTGCTATTTTGATACCGTATTGTTATAAAAATGTTCATAACGAAATATATATAAAATATTACTCTTTTTGAAATTTGCTATAAATAACAATTATTAGTGAAAGATTAAAATAACTGATATATCAAATGATAATAGCGTAAATATTATTAAAAAAGTAAGTAACCATTAAGTATAGGCTCAATAATAGAGTTGGGGGACAATGACGGCCACGTAACTCATTACCCCTCGGACAAATTAGCGCCGCCTTCTGAGTTGCTACAATGGTTACGACGGAAGCTTATCCTTTCCATAGTGGTCTAACATAACACCGGCTCAGAGAGGACTCCTGGGAAGTCCTAAAAGGCACTTTATATGAAGTAAAGTTCCACATTTGGCAGTCGTGCAAAACTTCGCGGCTTTTGCGGCACATAAACAACTGACACGCGTGCACGTCACACCACGTATCGATTGATGTAAGTTGAAATGTGATGTTTCATCAGATCTTGTCTCGTACAGTCTAGCTTTATTACTGCGAACACGTTTCATTTATTCATATTTTTAATTAATTCCAAATTGTTAATTATATATTGTGGTGGCGCATAAGGGTGTTACTGTAAATACAACAGGTTGGGAGTTCGATTCCCATTTGAGGAAATCAAATATTTAATATTTTCATTTGATCGCTCTGGTGTCGAGGCAAAACGCGGCGTTGATTTCCGCTACTTAACACGCAATTCCTCCAGATGCCTAACACTGGGCTCCCTCTGCGTACCCTGCTACTTGCTGGATACAACATGCAATTACTTAATATGTATATATGTCACTTATTGATTTTATGAAATACTTATTTTACGTAGCTTAAAGCACAATCGAATAATCGTTGCTATTTTATCACAGCTATCATAATATCAAGAACGATCAAGCTCTGAGAGCTTTTTGAAAGCTCGCAAGTACGTGTGATGAAACGTTCATGCGATTTCTAGATTTTAAGCACACGTGTTCTATCAACTTGATATTTATTGATTAATTGTCGAAATAATATATGTAATACGTGATTTATTTATCGGGAAGTGACTTAAACCAACTTAACTTAAGTCCAATTCGATATTAATAAATTCTCAAGTATTAGAAGCTAGATCTCTTTATTAATATAATATTTTCTTAAAAACTCTTACACACAAAAATATTCAATGCAGTCAAAGCTAATAAGATACATAATAATTTACAAATAAAAAGGTTGTGGATGCAAAACTTAGATAGTATCATTCGCGAGCATTTCACATTCCGTGGAGTTTGTTAAATATGAAAAAGCTACATTTGAACGCGAAGTTTTTTTTTTATTTTGTTTGGTTGGTGTCGGCTCGCCGCACTCTCCTTTTGTTCCACGAATGTGATCTGGCCGAGATGGAGCTCACCGACGTTATTGCTCTATTCCTCGCTTCAATCTTGTTTGTTTCTGCTCGTCACACTTTCCTGCTTTGCGTATTATCATCGCTGAAATGATTTTCTGTTTCAATGTACACGATTTTTCCACGAATACTGAAAAATTTCTACTCCCATTTGTTACTATGACGTATAAGATGTATTACATTTTATGCCATTCGCTTTGCCGCCATATCTCATAGCTCCATAAGGATTTGCTTCCAATATAACGTTCTCGAGTGACTAACGGTTTTCAGTTAAATTTGACATAAATATAGCAAAGACAGCGATGCGCAAATTTCATACCTAGAGTGATAATAATAAAAGTATCGACAGCTCGAATTACAATTAGATAACTGTAATCGCAATAAGTTTTTAATAACTTATTATCAATTTAAATTTGCACATAATATTCATTAGCCTAACTTTCTTTTTTTTATTACGTCTGAGATACAATTTACTTAATTATGCTTGGTGTAATTTTTATGAAAACCTTATTTTTTAAAATTGACCAACTCTATAATAATTTTAAAATATAAGTACATAACTAAAATTAAACTTAGGGCGTATTTTTTGTCAGCTGTTTAATTGGAACAGGTAAAAGTACTTTTTAATTTAATTTAATATTAATTTAATTTTAATTTTAATTACATGTTAAGAGACTCAAGATCCTGTAGTCAAACTCACTAAGAGTTTTGTAGGACATAGTACAATTTGATATGTATTATTAAACGGTACTAATAAAAAAAATCATAAAATTGACAACAGAGTGTCTTAACACTAGGTTCTTTCTGCCTAAATAACAATCGCTCATTGATCCTTGTCTAACATGTTGGTGTAAATTTAAACAAGATGAACACGAATCATAAAGTGGACGCGAGTGACGCACATTCGAATGTCACGGCGCTGATGCAGCAAACACTCTGTAGCAGCTATCTCAGTATCGCATGGTTACGCCCGCTATGACCGCCGTGTTTATTTTTAGACTCGCGTGTACATTCACTATTGCGATGAAATTTTACAGCAATCGCCACAGCTCGCCGCCCGCCAGACCGATACCGACGGACGATCCGAATGTCAAGCTACTGTAAGCTATGTAGCTATTTCATAAATGCTGCTATTTTATACCAACGTTTTCCTNGCAGCTATCTCAGTATCGCATGGTTACGCCCGCTATGACCGCCGTGTTTATTTTTAGACTCGCGTGTACATTCACTATTGCGATGAAATTTTACAGCAATCGCCACAGCTCGCCGCCCGCCAGACAGATACCGACGGACGATCCAAATGTCAAGCTACTGTAAGCTATGTAGCTATTTCATAAATGCTGCCATTTTATACCAACGTTTTCCTTTTTCGATATACGATATGAATTAATTTATTTAATTCTTAATTTTTTTCAATCTTGCATTTTATTTAAGTTTTTCATTATTCCGTTGTGGTACAAGACACAATATAAAATAACCTAAATCTAAATGTTAACTAACTAAAAAATTTCCTTTTCAAAAAAAAAACTTTTGCCAAGCATCATACGAGCTTAATATCCCTGTTCGTCAAAATACCATTAGCCTCACAGCGCGGTCCCCCTGTCAGACTGAGATTTGGTTTGACTTAGTGACTGATTAGCGGCTGCTGCTAGCTGGCGGGTGCGACAGGTGGTCGGATGCAAACCCGTGTTGTGCTTTCGACCCGCCATTTTAATTTATATTTTTCCTTTGTTTATATAGTACCTAACGTAATATAGTAAGAAAAAAACTGATTTACCAAAATATGAGCTGTCACTAAAATGTCAAATGTCGATTGTTCATAATGTCCCACGCTCCGCGCCCGCGGTCTAGTGACGCGAGGTCAAGTCACAGCTCATGCATATTCACGGGCGACGCGGACGCGGCGATTCATCTGTAACGGTCCTACGACCGGTTGTATGGGCTCATTGTAGCATGTATCCGTCCATATGGTTGAGATGAAGCTGGCCGCGCCGTTGCCGCTGGCGCCGCTTGCTGTCTCACTAAATGTTTGCGCTGTTTATATAAAGTAGGGAGATATGCACTAGTAGAGTTGATTGTCCGGTTAGATCACTTTCAATTTTATTTTACTATATTTTTTCCATTCATATAAGAAACATCTTAATTTAGTTATGCAAAAAAAATGTATTAATTTAACCTGCTAGTGTTAAGTTTCTTTCACGTTACAGATTTTTCTTTACAATTTATTTGCCAGTTTGCCTAAATTATTTTAAATTGTTATCAAAATATTTATATCTTCTTACATTGCGATGTTCTTAACTAGGATAAATAATGTTATAGGGTCAGCTGTTAAACGCCGCTGGGTGTTTATATTACAATAAGCTGCTAACGGCAGTCAACACAAGGGTCGAAAAGCTGCATGTGTAAAATGAAATGATATTATTTTTAAATGTTTTAACATTTGGCCTAATTGAGAATTAAATTTCATACTCATTCATAATTTTAATTACACATATTTTAATGTTTAATGTGCTTAATTGCTGAAATAAAATTCCAAATTATTTAATATGTTTGCAAGCATCTACTTATTAAGTACAAATTAGTTATATGCAACAAAATTGTGAAAGCCATCCGACGTTGCAACATCGCCACCTACTTTTTGTGCATCATCTTGAAGAGCAGTTAAATAAAGATGGTGCAGTAATGCATTTTACATTTTGAAGGATCATTAAATTGCGCATTACACGGCCCCGGCCCGTTGAGAGCCAATTAAAAAAGAACTGTTAAGACGATACTCGTAAACTCGACTCGTGTTTTCAACTGATTAAAACTGCTTTAATCTTATTAGTGCACATTTGATTTTTTTGTCAACTACGACAGTTACTTTTTATATTTTTTTCTAAGTCATAATCGGAACCCCTCTAAAATTTAGATAATTACATACGAACATACATATTATGTTATTGAACTCTACGTAACCCTCATAATAATTCTCTACATTTCATTACTATGATTAGTGTGATTGATGATTTTTTTACAAATCAATAAATTTTAAAAATGCAAATGATAAAAGTGTAATTGCAAATTACTTAATCGTAGATAGATTGCCACGTAGGCAGAGTTCACTTGTCCCCTATACATGAAATTGAATAACAAACCATAAACTCGTTCCAATATAAATGAAATTCAATATTTGCTCTGGACATCCAATAACGACGGCTCGCTATCATAGGTTTCTAAGCATTTAGCAACGCGAATATTATCATAACACGGCTGCATGTTTCCGCTGTAATTAATCTATTATAATTAGAATACTGTCTAAGTATCGCTACATATGTACATATGTACGAGTATATGTATCTATTTGTGTATGGAGGTTTATAGCTCCTTTTTTAAATTATTATAAAAGAGTTGATTATAAATGAACATGTTATTCTAATGATATTAAAATTAAACGTTTCTATTAGTACTTCTTGCATATACTAAAATGATAATAATAAAACCATCTTTTAATATATCTTTTTTTATAGATTTTGTCATATTTGATTCTCGCTTCCATCTGATATTCAAAATTTTGACTGTTAACGTTCACCTTTTAGTTTTTAATATTTTTAACATTTTCTAATGTCAAGATGGCTGAATTTATTTAGTGTTAATTAAAATGAAACTCTTATAATAACCGGCAGAGACTTGCACTCACGTTAGCTCACGAAAGGCTAACTTAGTTCAGGAACAGCTCAAAGTGGCTACATTAATTACTCAAATTAGGACAAGGTTGGTTTCGATATTGGCCGCTTACACTAAATATTTAATGAAATAACGCTGGAAATTTAGAGCTATTATTTAATTCATCAACGAATTTCGTATTACGTGAAATATGCCTTTAACCCAACCCCCCCATATTGCTAAAGAGTGGCAAAATAGTTTAGGTCGCTAAACCTGCCTGTGCTTTAATTAAATTCCTAGATTTAGTACAATCTGTGCAGGTTCAATCGTTTTTTAAACAAGATAACTAAAAGGAAATACAATCACGAAAGTGGCATAACGTATTTTTTTATATAGTAATGTAAATTATTCAATCAAACATTTGTGTCTCAAAACTATATATTAACATGCATTAAATTTTTTTTTCGACCTTACACTGTATCTCGAAAGAAGCAGGGTAGGCAGAGGGAACCTAATATTAAGTCACTCCGTTCCCCAAAATCCGCAGAATTGTGTTTAGCACCAGAGCGAGGAAATGAAAATAACAAATATTTTATATCTTCGAGTGGGAATCAAACCCACACACACCTCTGTGCCACGACTGGCCTCAACACAAACTGGACGAATTAAAACTTGCAATTATTATAAGTTAAATATTACCTTGACACGACGCAGACACTCGAACTATTGATACCCCAGCTAACATACTCGTATAGTGTTGCAACGTGCAGTCAATATGTGAATTACGAAATCACCTGTGGTTATCATAGTGTCACTATGAACATATTTAGAAACCTGCGCGGATCTGTGCGGTGCGGTGTTATTTAATCCGCGACCTATTTGTGGTCAAGCACGCTAGGTTCACAGACCACTTCGTTGGCAAGTAATGCTACACTTGTTTTTATTAATATTTTGATCATATTGCAATTGTAGTGTTCGCCTTTCCAATAAACATTGGCTTCCAGTAAAATTACAATGAACTTGCTCAATTTAAAGAAATCTTAGAAAGAAAGCTTATTTCTTTTTTCTATATTTTTCCTTTTTTACCAGCCCGTATTCTTTATAAATAGTGTTCTATCCTATTTTATAATTAGACTTCTATGTCTTACTTGCCTATGGTAGGTTATTGTAATATACTCAAACTAGCTTTGGTTATTTATTTTTATAATTATTTTGAAAATAATATGGATTTACCATATTTTGATCAATAAAAGGAACTTCTCAATATTGTCTATGGTTCTGATGTGTTTAAAAATATCTAAGTATACTTCATATAAAATTATAACTGTACAGTTTTAATATTATGTGCATTTGGCGTTTTCTTCGGCTACTCCGCTAGGCATAAACCGTGAAGTAAAAAAAGATATGATATCTTTCTTAGCTACGAGTATATTTCACCGTGAAATAATGATGTTTCTTATATATTCATTACACTACTATACTTTACAAAAAAGTCAATTTAATTTACGTATTTTATCACGTTTAGTAATTGTAATAGAAATAATAGATACTCAATTAAGCATATTTTTGTATATTAATAATATGTACTTATCCCTGAAACAAAATGATATTACTAGTTGATTTCCAAGCTCCTCTGCCAATGAGTACGTGTACGACGATCGTAATAAGTAGGTCAAGTAACCCTTTGGTGTGTAGAGGAGTGAGCAATCATACGCGCCACCCGCCTAATTGAAGTCCAATGTCGCGCAGCCCGCCCACGGTGATTGATACCGCCCGACCGCCCGGCCGCCCGACCGCCCGAACATGCTGCTTCTAATAAATAATTGCCATTGTATAGACGTCTACGTATAGCACATTCTGGTCTTGTACGCAACATACCATATGTCGAGAGTAACAGTTGATGATCTCGTAAGATTTAGGTACATTTTGCCTAAATCTAAAGTCAACTGTTGTTGTAAAAGCCAGACTCATAGGCAGCAACAGCGCTGGCGTCTAATTAGTTGCGCCACCGCCATCAATATCCATTAGCGGCGCCACACGCGACGCTGACCGGCCGCCTCGCCGACTGCCCGCCCGTGCCCGCCCGTGCCCCTGCCTGTGACGATTACCGACACTCCATCGCCATGCGATAAGATTTTGCACTTCCGTTACCGTTTAATTGCAACCAGTACAAAACTATACATGCACCGCTATTCTAATATACCTAAAGACAAAATTCTTAATGTAATTCATAAAAGTGCATTCTCTTTGAATGGACGCGGTCTTAATAAATCAACAAAGGGCAAGCTTTTGTTAAATATCAAATAGTATAAGCGTGCAAGTGAGGCCGCGGGGTGAGCCGATTAAATTTGAAACTTCTTCACCTCTCGGTCCTAAAGGGTTGCCCGTTGCCCTAATCTTTGAACTATGACTTGACCGTTAATACGCATATATAATTTGGTCTTCGATTATTTCTACTGCAGTAATAATACGACGAGTTAGGAATAAATTAGTATAATAAGATAGGGAACAAAGCTAAGGGTTCTAGGTTTGAGTAACGGTTATAATGTATTATACTATTAATATAAGTTCCAACCGCCTTTTTTTTAAATTATGAACATTAAATAGTTTTATAATGAAATACTGAAATATGACGCATCCTTGGCATTTTTCCTTTTTAGCATAGAGAAAAATATACTATGCAGATTTCACCCATCAACAGCGATATAAAAGTTTATAGCTCTAAATATTTATATGTTATTCGCACTTAATTATATGCAATTGATTATTACAAACAAAAAAATGTTAGGTTAAAACAATGTATATATATGTACGTATTGTGGTATCAAAAACATATTGACTTTTATATTCCATTTTAATTTCTGTTTATCACCCCAGAGTACGTGACTAGGTGGCAAGTATATCAGTTTCTTCCTAATTTACATAGACAAGACATCCTATGCAAGTTGTATGCAGTCGCGTCAAACTTTATAATTCAAATTATTCACGTGATCCTGTGAAGTAGAATTTATTATAATGTGAGAAATTCTAACGGATTTTTTCTGTCTTTTCTATATAACGATAACCTAATTTGATTATTTCTAAATGATGCGTAAATAAATTCATATACTACTAAAATAGTGCCATTTTATTCGTATTTTTCTATAAATACAATTTTTAATATTAAAATAATGACATTTTTTTTATTGTAGTCAATTTAGAGCCGTACCATACCGTAGCATCTTCGGACCTTTTACTAACAAGTACGACCTCGACTAGTGTAATCAAATAAGAAGAGTGACGTCATATAACCACATTCTAATTACCACGACGCCGATCGTAATAGGTGTCGTAAGAAATGCAAAAAATTTACATCGTTCACATAGGTTACTAATATACATAATAACACATGCTATTAATGTGCAATGTGTAATGAATAAAACAAAAGAGTTCATTTCAGTGCAAATTAAAATGAATAAAGGCCAGTGGTATCGTGGGGACTCTAAAAGCGATAGTTGTGGGTTCGGTCCCAACTTGAGGAAATGAATTATTTATTTAGTATTTTCATTCCTTTGCTCTGATGTCGAGGCAAAGCGCGGCGTTGAGTTGCGCAAACGCCAACTTAATGCGCAATACCTCCATGGGCGGAACGGTGTTTCTTAACCCTAGGTTCCCTCCGCCTACAATGTTGTGGTCAGCGTGAAGCTAAAATAAAGAACACCATTTATACTATTTTTGTTATAGGTATTTTTAGCACATTACTGATATTTAATATAAGAATGTTGATTATCTAATAAATTTTCAACTGGACATGAGGTATGCACTTGCTTTGGCAGCGAACCACATTCTTATAAAAATGATAGCATTGGCTTTTACTGAGTAATGAGAAAATATAAAATTATGAAGATCTAGATGAAATTGTTTACACGTGGTGTTATACAATCATGAATCAACACATTTATTTCCTGAATTAGCTTTTTTCTATAACTTTATACAGATGAATGCTAGTCATTTTATATTCATAAATATCTACTTTTTATTAATTTGTTTGGAAATTTAAAATGTCACACTTGAAACAATGTGTACAGTTACATTTTTTATTTTATATTTGTCTTACAAAATATTAAAGCGACTAATAGAAGGCAATTTCCATAGAGGCACGTAGGACGCGCTCACACAAATGGTAACTTCCTACTACTTACGTCATTCTCTTATGATTCAGGCATTTGGCTCTTTATATTTTTGATGATGATCTTTAACCACGACTCTGATTCTCAAATTTAAAATTTA
The DNA here is from genome assembly GCA_036379175.1 of Heliconius cydno galanthus. Classification (NCBI taxonomy): domain Eukaryota; kingdom Metazoa; phylum Arthropoda; class Insecta; order Lepidoptera; family Nymphalidae; genus Heliconius; species Heliconius cydno. The sequence goes on along the minus strand of JAKRZM010001333.1, from coordinate 368,596 downwards.
AACCTCGCCTTGTGTGTGTATTTAAATTTATAGAAAAGCATTTTTATTATAATTTATATTAAAATTGCTTTAAGCTTGCGCAGAATACCGCCCAAGTTCAAGCTGATGATGTATAAACCAGTTCTTTTATTTGGTGTTGCGGTATACTGGCCAGCTCTATCTCGGCACGCTCAGGACCTTCAAAGTCGGGGCTAGCCAGGTAGAAGAAGACGTTATATATATCAGTTGTAAATAAATTTATACTACTTACGTCTTATAATATATTCGACTTAGTACTCACGTTATGACTGACTGATAAAGGACAGCGTCATGTTTCAAATTGTGTTTATAATAGAGTGACATTGCAAATTTTAATCTCAGAAAAACATAACGATTACGTCATTCATAGAGTAAGTGCATTAATGTAGGCAGCGGCAGCGGCAGCGCCATCTTTGTACATCTCTGTAGTAGGGGCTGTTTTTGATGTGAAAAGCAATTTTCCGAGGACTAAATAATAGAACGCCAGTCGGAAGCCAACATAACAACTAAACGTTTCTTTTCATTTTATATTTTAGCCTACGCAGCTATCGTTAAACATGATATTTCATGAAAACTTGGCACTATGCATTTCTCTGAAAATATATCATAATTATTATTTCTGTAATCATTTTAAAATCCCGACATTGGCTAACTGCATATAACTACACACTCGTTTCAGTGACTTAATAATACATACTTATGAAATTTACTGTAATTTATCTTTTATATTATATGAAATATGTGGTTGAAACTTAAAATTTAAGTATGACTTAGTGTTTCTACAAACTTTATAATGCTTGTTAAGTCAAAAAGATGTTCTAAGTAGAAGATTTACAAAACAAAGAACTTCTAGGTAGAACAAATCTTAATATTTGACATATGGTATGAAAATTTAGAGCAGGAGAGCTCAACGTTTCTCTGGACTGCTATAAGACATCGAAAATAGATTTTGCGAATGAGGTTACACGCACCTGTTATTTAGCTTTCGGGTTGGGGGGTGTGCGGGGCGCGGGGTTGCAGCGCATTCATTAATAATGGCCCGCAAAGAGACGCTCTTATTTACGACCTGCGGCGGCTTGGTAGAACCGCATACACGCGATCTTATGCACAACACCGCCCGGCGATAGTTTATACAAACAAAAACTAGTAATGTAAAACATCTTACAAAATGGATAGTACCTTCAATATGTCTAATCTTTTTATGAAATTATATCAATACTTAAATATTATTATATTTCTTTGTATAAAGAGCAGTAACAATACTGAGACGTAATTAAATGTTTTTGTACTTTATCATAAAATTGCTTGTGAATTAGATGCATTGCAGATTTGAAGATATAAGACGTAACATAAAGAGAACATTTTGTTATCTTGTTTCTTGTTAGTTAGTGAAGTTAGCAACATCTTACCAGAAATTTATATTTTGAAATAAAACTAACAACTGATGAAATTGTGAGCATTCGATGTTACTAAAAATATTGATTAAATAAACATTGCAAGTAGTACTAAATTCGTGCATAAACAGTCAGATTGTCGGACTAGGCGGCCAGATGAGGTAAGCGACCTTAAAAGCCACTTAGCATACAGTAGGTAGGTACTATATGCTTCGTGCTGCCTGCTGTATTTCTTATTGCTCTATCATCTATTTGGAGGATAATGCAACATTTTTATTTTTATCTTTCTTCATCAGTATATGTACACGTTACATTTTCATTGCATAAAAATATATAATACTTTAGATTGACCTTATTCGTTGAATTTATATTAGTACTAGCGGCCGTTGTTTATCATTTATGTTATTATTAATTTCTGTCTCCATGACTACGTCCTAGTGAAGTCTATGCAAAATTTGAGACTCCTAGCATTTGTAGTAACGAAGTTTCATACAAACTTTCGACCCCAAAAACAACCCCTTAGAAGTCGAATATTGCAAATTCCCGTCTTAGCGAGCACCTACGTCCTATAAGTAACTCCTATGCAAAATTTGAGATTCCTAGCACTTGTAGTTTCTGAGATTTCGTGATGAGTGAGTGACCTTTCGATTTTATATATATAGATCTACAAATATATGTATACTTATTATAATATAATACATACATAATATTGTCTTTTTAAATTTAGGATCAAATTATTAGAAGCTTTTATTATTGTTTTATATAGACTCAGGTAATAAACGACAAAAATGGTATAAGTAAATCAGAAATTATGCTTTCATGTTCCTACCTCGGTAAGTCAATTACAGCGATGCGCTTCAAGGAAACTGACTAGTTTCTAAATTCTTCGTACATTTAATTTAACTTAATTGGTGTATGCTAGCCTAGTCCAGTTAGTGGACCGAGAATTTTTGCTTGGTAACTTCAAAAATTGGGAAAATAAGAGCAATTTGTCAGATTTTCATAGTAAATTACATTCTAGAGATAAAATTGAACTTATTTTTTATTAATATATTGATTCTTTAATAATAAAATCTGTTATATCTAAAAACTGTTAAAAATAAATAGGGGGCAAAACTAAATGCTTATGAAATTATGAAAAAATATTTAATCTTTCAGAGTTCATCTTCATGCTTAAATAATACTTGTGTTAAGTTTCTAGAATTGCTGGTTTCTAAAATTATTTTGAAAATAATTAATTTCAAAGTAGAGAAATGATTATTTAATATAATATGCTAATTGAATACATAAAACTAATTAAATAGAATCCTTTAACATGTGAACGAATTCATAATTATTAGACACAGTATATCACAACAAAATATCATATTATACATATAAGCAAGCATACGAATCTTATAATGAATGATACAGGAAACTTGACGCGTGCTCGGTGAACTGATGCCGAGATGAGCTGCGTAGGCGCACCCCCGCTGACTAATTTATTGTTCAACAATTGGTTATTAAACGTACGAATAAGGTTATGTATTTATGTATGGACAAAAAGTTCCCCTTCATTGGTCAAATATCTGCACCAGAATAAATATAAATAAAACTGTCTTGCGCTGAAAACATAACATGATCGAATTGAATCTATCATTCGTATAACACAAAGAACAAGGAAACATCTCTTACGTCTGTTGGAAATTAGTTTGAAAGAAGGCGTGAAATGTGGTCTGAGATCTGTGCTCACCCACTATTGGTAAGCGCGCTGTTGCTGTGTGTCCGGTTACGCGGATTGTCTGTATGTGTGAGTGCTGCGTTTGGCGTGGGACGAAACAGTGCATTTTTTGCGGACACAAGATGTAAGCCAGGTCGTTGATCTTCAATGCTTGTCTCGAGGACTCCGAATTCACCAACGAAGCGCATCTTTTTAAATTACAGTTAATTATATTTTTTTACCATGCTTTATCTTTATGCGAATACCGTCGGCATAAGCGCCATTATTAAATTTATATAAATATTTACATAAATTTAATTATGTAGTGTAGATAATTGTTTCACCTTAATTCGTGGAAGTGAGATTTAATTTAAATGTTTTATGTTAAATTGTTAATTTAAATTATTCGTTATTCGGCGGAAAGTAGAGAGCGGAGTGTCTTAACACCAGGTTTCCTCAGACTACCCTGTTACATGTGGGATACAGAGTGAAGCTGAGGAAGAAGAATTCAAGCTAAAATGTACGACCAAAAATATCTACGTGTAACTCTGTTCAAAAAGCTATTCGATTTCATTGTTCGACTGTAACATGTGACGGCCTATGTTCATGGAATAAAGCTCCAGTCAATCGGTTTTAAATGCATATTTCAGTATGATTTCTACGGAGTGTAAAATTTAGATTTATTATATAAAGTATTACTTAATTGTGGAAGTAATAAATGAACGAAATGAGTAGAAAATACAAAAAATAGCAATTACAAAATTGAAGACGTAATAATTGCCACAAGTAGGTATATAGACGAATCTTTACGTGTTCCGCTCGAAGGCCTTCATTGCAAAAACAAGCTCACGTCGTCGTCTCGTCGTGACTGCGGCGCGGTCTGCACCATCTTGAACATTTGGCCGTATGGATGAACAAATCATTCCCAATTTGGTGTTCTCAAACGAAAAGTAACACTACGTTCTCCTTGACTTCTGCGCTGCAGATTCTACGCTGGGCAGCTATCGCAGTCAATACTACTCAGTGTATGTAATACCGTCTGATCCTGTCCGATTTCATAATGTCTTCGTTCTCGATTCTGTTTGTGTTGGCTTTCCCGTTTTCTTGAGTGCACTCTGCATGGACCTTTGATATTGTAACTAGCGCTACTTTACTTTAAAATAAATGTCGTACCATATATTATTATACTCTTAATAATAGATATAATATTCTTGTTCAGTATTCGATGCTATAAATATTACTTATTAAATATACAACATTTTTATTTTAGTCCATCTAGTGTTCTAGTAGATATATATTGAATGCAATGCTAGCATACATGTAAGTTAATACCGTCTTTCAATAAGAGAAAGGTAATTACTTTGAAATTGTATTGGAAGGATTGTTCCCATTTCAGATTCAGCACAATATTGCAGAGCGATCGGTTAGCGTGTCCTCGGACAGGTCACGCCGCAGTACGAGAACTCGTTCTTGCACACTTTCACCGGGCTCCGCTTGCGCTCGCGCCTTCCCCGGCGCCCGTGTCGCGCGCTCGCTTGCACGGCGAATAGAGAGCGCCCCCGCGCCCCAAGCCCGTGCATAATGCGTCACTTTGTAATATACACCACATTGTGCATAGGCTGCGTAACCCTAATGATCCATAAGCATACTCGTTGTCAATGTGGAAATCGTTTGCGATGAACTTACATTTTGGTATATCAAGATTTAAATTTAATTAAATTGTCTTTCGGGACGTGAAAATGAAGCTACATCGGATCAAGTTAAATTTTAAACTGCAGTGCGAGTTTAATTTTTTTCCTTCTTATTGTTTATATATTTTCTGGTAAATATATGAAAACCCACGTTGCCCAGCCTAAACTAAAGACAGTCACCGGCCGGAAGCTTAGCAGTGGCGAAAAGCTCGCAACTGCATAAGGAGAAAGGAAGCGGCGTGATAAGGCACCNGCGGCGGGCGCGCTCGGGCGTAGGGGCGCGGGTGAGGGGGTGCGCGCGCAGCGACGCCCCGCGCCGCGCCGCTCGCCTCCCGTCAGTCGCCCGCCGACTCCGCTTGTGCTTGTGTGACTCGCGCCGCTCTGTGCACCGCACTCGTGCTCCGAACACGACGCGTGCCGCCCTACCGTGGCCGCGAACGCGACCTCTACGCTACCGGCGAATCGTTTTTCCCCGAATTACATGAGACTTGCTATGATTTGAGTTTTGGACACTTGCGCTCCCTTACCCGGCTTGTTTATCCCTCATCATGTAAGTGTTATCGCTCATTATATTTGAAACGTCCGTAATCGTCGAATTCGGAACTCGCGTCAAAGTGATCGTCGTGAAAGTTTGTGAATAAAGAGTAGTGTTTTACTATTTATATCATTTTGTGTAATTTGTGTCCATATCTAAGGTGATGCCGGGCGATTGGTGACGATTTCCGAAATTCGACTGAATATTAGAAATTAGTAACGCGGTTAGTGATCTAGTGGCAATGTGCAATTTCGACAATCGTCTTCTTCGTGATCTGTGTCCCTCACGTGAGCTTTTGCATTGGGGTAGCTGAAGTTGGCCGTTCGGACGAGAAACAGGATTTTATTTCTTTATTTCTTGCTAAATTTCAATAATCATTTAATAACCAATAGGTAGATGTAAGTCTGCTATTTCATATTTTTAAATATCTCTGAATTCTAAAATAAAAAATAATATTCCTAAAATATTCTTTAGAAAATGTATAAAAATTTGAAGTGTGGAATAACACTTTAAAAATGATAAAAAATATCATTTATAAATTTAATTTTGGACGGGACTAAATGCAAATAAATTCAATAATTTTTGTAGCAAATGTTAGATAAAATTATTACAACTTCTTTTACATAAGAGATTTAAGCATAATATCATGTATCCCAAATGATCTTATTTTAATTTTATTTCTTTCATATTCCTAAATATTTTACTGAAAATTGTAGAGTATAACTATTTAACATAAACGTAATAGTTAAATTATGACTTCCTATGAAATATAAACGGACATTATTTTAAACTATTCTTATATTTCAAAGAGTTTCACAATTAATTATAAGTTAGGTATTCTCAAGTATTTAAACAAATACAATATAATATTAAAAATGAACATGTTAAACGTTAGAAACGGTGTGTGGGTTAATCTTGAAAATTCTAAGTATATTGAATCAGCTAAGCTGTACATTGGTCTGTTTGCACCGTTTCATCTACGGGGTAACAGCTGGCTCCGCTACCTGCTCGCAACAATGAAACCTTTGTCAATAGAGCCCGTCGTACTACAATATTTTTGTTTTATTTTATTATTTGAATTTTAAAACCGCAAAAGACTGAAGCTCTCTTATCTTCTGTACTAAAATACGAGATGCTGTTGAGCTATTTGTAGGCTTTAAATTCAAGTATTTGTACACTTTAATAAAACAAATACATAAGAATATTACATTAATACAGTTCTATAATTATCAAAATGTACTAAAATCTAAATTGATACGTCCGTAGATATTGCACTGAACATTTTTTATCTTATCTATGTAAAAAATAAACGGATATGACACACAAGAATAAGTTGCAGATTACGTGACCAAATTAATCACTGATAAGGTGTTTTTAACGATAAAAGTAGAGAAACCTGTTTAATTCCAAACTAGCAGTATAGAGTTTTTACTTTCGAATATTTTGATATATTTTGTTGGCCATTTCCATTTTTATACATTTTGTATCGTTTTATTTTATGTATTTATTTAATTTTGCCAATTTAAATATTTATTGTTGAAAAAAAGGAACAAAAGTTTGAAAATCCCCAAAGTTTATGAGTCCGCAAGTAGGAGTAAAATAATAATACGATTTTATGAGAATTGATCCAAGAATTTGCATATTTAGTACAATTCATGAATATGAGTAAACCATGTGACACTCAAGCAGTCAGCAATCGTCACAACATGGTCGATAAGGCGTGCAGCGCACATTAACGGGCGCGCTGCAGCGATAGCGGCAGAATCGTGTAATTTGCGCCTCGTAAATTTTAAACCGTCGCAAATTTTTCGCTTCTCTTGCTAATTACTAGTCTGCCGGCGTCCCCCGAGGCTGCCTAATGTGCTTCGAACATGTCCCGAATGCGAGAGCAGGACTAGTTGCAATCCGCTCCCCGCAGGTAACAATAGCCTTTGTTTTGACTACAGGAACTGACCTACGTGCCCGACCAGTAATTCAATTTATTTTGCACTATATTCGAATGAGTGCAGTCGGAATAGGAGAATCATATTTATTAATTAAATGTTTATTTTGCCCTTTGTGAAGTTATATGTATTTATAAGTACGTATTTTGCCATTACCAGGATGTTTTATTACTCAATTTTCATAATAATAATATTAAAACATTATTCGCAGAAAATTTAAGTTTTTGTACAAAACAATAACAAGAAAAAATTGAGTTCTGAGTCAACACAGACGCATGGGCAGTGAATGTAGAGCCGTGTGCAGAATAGCCAATGACGATCCACGTGGATGACGACATTTTGAGACTTACAAATTGTTCTTCTGAATTTAAACGAAATCTTTCAATTTATATGATACGTCTTTATGTTAAAAATTAAATTAAATGTAAAATACCAAATATAACGCTAATTACTAAAATGAAATAAAATGTCGCCTGCATAACAAAAAAGTTACTGAAATTAGATAAATTCATAAACTGAAAATTCACCAAGTCTTTCTTATAAGAACAAAATAGTGAATAACATTTTCAACGTTTATGTAATGTTCTCAATGTTGAATACATTTTCTATTATCATTGTAAGCTCTTTGATTTTTAGTTTATTAAGAATGTGTCACGGCTCCAATCGTGCATGTCGAAGGTAATCGTAATCGTTGATAGTCTTTGCGCGGCCGGCGCGGCGCGGGCGTCTGCGACCGTCTCGGGCTCGGTGGAGCGAGACACCACCGCCCAAGGTCATCTCCATCTCTTGTCTGCTTTATATTTCACTTAATTATTCGATAGAGCCGTCCAAAACACTTTTTATCTATTGTCGCCCTGGTTCGATTCTTGTTACTAAAAACCAGCTGTAAAGCCTACACAACAATGGAAGGGAACTTGAACCAATTTTGTTTTTGTGGATACATAATTTATTTCAAGTTGATTGTGTTGCTCGTGCATTGTACGAGGTAAATAAGAATTTTAATACAATACTTCCTCGTAGTATCAATTGTGCCTAACTTATGCCTATGCTGCTCATGATGTAATTCAATATAACTCCTTAAAATAATAATATTGCAACGACCTCGATAGTTTTAAATATATGTTACAGAAACATAAATTTGATATTTAGAATTGATATAATCGGAAATGACATTACACTTTGTTGGCTTTATTTAGTATCGACGTGAAGGAAATAACTTGAACATCATATTTTATATCAAAATAAATGAAAAATATTCCTATCTTCTTTAGATTAATGTTTTAAAATCGACATACTAATATAATCAATCAAAGTTTTAATTAAACCGATAAACCGAGGGCAGTTTAATTCTAATTTTAATAATATCTACAGAATTTAAATGTCATGTTATAAAGTTCAATAGTAGTATGTAAGCAACAGCAGAAAGCGAAAGGTGCGGATAGATGAGGTAATACCTTGTACAGGTACATTTACAAGAGTGCGAAAATAGTTAACAAATCTGTACATTATGTATTTTTTAGTTTTATAAATATATACAACTATTTCTTGGAAAATTGTATGTTTTTTTGTTTTTATTAATTTCTTTGTTAAAACACAAAGACTGTTTGCTTTTTTTAGGGTTCTGTAAAAGAAAAAAACGGAGCCTTTATAGAATTATTTGTATGTCTCTATGTTTGTCAAAATAATTTATCTAAAGATCGTGTGGAGGTGTAAAGCTTAAATTAAGATCAAGTCTAGGTCAACGTTTCCTTGGTCTCCTAAGGCTCTGAGCACATAAAAATTAAAAAAAGCTTAAGTCAGCACAATCAAAAGATACGAACGTTTATGCACGGATTTTGCTGCATTTTGTAGGAAAATTGTCAGATTTGATAAGAAATGAGAAATTACAATTCAAAGAAAAAAAATCGAAATGTACAGTTATAAATATATTACAGAAGAAACGATTACAAGCTTATATTTGTATGTCAACACCTCAACTTGTACTGTACTTGTTGTCAATGTCAATGCCTCCAGATTTAGGGGAAAGTGGGGAACGGAGTGTCTTAAAACTTCCTTAACTTGAGGTCCCTACTGCCTACCCTGCTGTGTGCGGGAACCAGCGTGAAGCTGATTTTTATTTTATACAAAATGAGAACCCAAACGTAAATTTGCCAACGTTTATAAGTCATGTTTCCGTTGAACTACAACCAAGACGTGGGCGAGACCTGCTCGTACTTGAACCAAATTAATCGGTGAGAACGACACTAGAGTAAAAGATGCAAATTTTAGTCTCGATCAAGATGTGATGTTCATATATTTTACTTGTTAAAGCAAACAATAATTATTATTGCATGTTTCCACTCCCCATGATTACCACTTAAATGTTACAGAAAAATTCTCGATTACAACTTGATCGAATCGCCGATCACAAAGGCACAGCCCAACTGTTTTTCTCCCTTCCCTCCCCCTCCTTTCTACCCTCGTGCCCGACCGCTTTCACGAGATTCTTATTTAGATTCGCTTCCGTCTGATTGCTCTTGGTAATCTTTTCACTGGGTTATTGAATGTCTTCCCCGTGCGTGTCGAGCATCTAAGAAATCCAGCCAGCGGCGCCACCGCTGTGAAAAGAATCAGTTGTTGATACCCTTTGACGCTAACGCTTCTAGATTCGAGTTTATGCTTTAAAGAAAACGATGTCCATTTGCTTAGACTCCTTTAATTATATCATGCCAGAAGATAATATATTTTTACTGCATACTGTGAACATTTTATCTAAGGAATATTTAACCGGCCTGATCTCACAAATTGCAACATTACTCGTACTTTAATTGTTACAACACCTAGTAAGCAATGTGTCTAAAGGTCCAAAAGTAGAGATCATGGTGACTTATAATGACATACGTCGTTTAAATATAAATATCTTTATTTCACTCTCTCTTACATACATATTGACAGATTTTCGTTTATCAGTAGTAAAGTAAAGAAGCCAAACAGCCGTGATAAAGCAAAGAAAAAAAAGATGTTATTTATAAAAATAATATATTTAAACATACATTATAAGAACAAAATATTCCCTGCACTTAAATGAAATATAAAATTTTGAAGATTATGCACGGTGAAGAGCGCGACGTTGCGTTGCCGCACACTGAGCTATTTTGAAATGGGGTATGCTTTAAATAGCGCATTACGATAGGATTTGGTTTCACGAGTTTTTCCCTGTTACCGGCCCCAGACAGTCACGTTTCGAGTCAGCGCCCACACAAAAAATGGTACCTCTAACACTTGTTTATTTGCATCCATATAATTACATGTCTTTTGAAGATCATTAAATTTTTATTATTATTTAAGTAATAATTAATTTTTGTCTACAAATAATATGTACTAGAATGCCAGTATTACAAAAGATACGGAACGTCTTATATTGTCTTGTGTTATTATTGGTGATACACCTGTCCTGAATGCTCTCACCATCCTCGTGTTTACTGTCTATCTGCCATCGCTGGCCCTAAGACGTAATCATGCTACTTAGAAAATATAATTATATGTTCCAAATAAAACATACATAGTTATAAATTTCCTTTTAAAAGTTTAGTATCATATTCTTGCTGAATGTTATATGAATAGAATGGATTATATAATACGTATGTTATTAACATTATGAAACCTAGTTTTTTTTAGTACTGTTATACTAATTTATTAATAACCTATATTATACTGATTTATGATTAACATCAACAATTTCTATAACACCAAATTGTACTTGAAACTTTAATGTGATAATATAATTTTGAAACAGCTATATTTGCTGAAACATTAATAATTTCTTCCTAATATTTATTTTTTATCGCCGACTCGCACAGTACACGAGTCGGGACTCGGGAGCCGCGTGCTGCTTGCTAACCCAGTAACCCGTGTGTTTGTTGTTCACAGAGTTGAGTCCCGCACCACTCCGGCTTGCTCGCTGACCGCCGGACTGCTAGTCCAGCTTCCCCCGCGCCCCCTCGTCGCCCACCCGCACCGGCTGCCGCCGCCATGCTCGCACACCAAGCACCGCTCGCCCTCTACTAAAATCTTCCGTCAACATCGATACGAACGCGTGTGATAATAATAATTTAATTTAATACTTGCCTAAACAAGCTTGCAACGTCGGTGTCTTTGATTCTAACCTAATTGTAGGATTAATAATTAGCATTTAATATTCGGTACCGCGTGCTAGTCGCTGCGGTATTACGTGTTCCTCCCTACGTGCGTGTGTAGAAGTGTATATCGTGAAGGGTGCGCGCGCGCCGCAATAGCCACGAAGCTAACAGCCCGAAGTGAGAAGTGCAAGTTTAGAGCGCGCCGGCGCGCTCGCTCACCGCTGCATATGCACCGCAGTCGTTCCGCGTAACTGTGCGCGCTACCCCCGCCCCCGAACGCAGCGGCAACGATGGCAACCATGGTGAACATGAACAGCCTCCTCAACGGAAAAGACTCACGCTGGCTGCAGCTCGAAGTGTGCCGCGAGTTCCAACGCAACAAGTGCTCGCGACCCGACACCGAGTGCAAGTTCGCACACCCCCCGGCCACCGTCGAAGTGCAGAATGGAAGAGTCACCGCGTGCTACGATAGCATCAAGGTAAGCCTCTTTTTATTGTCTACTGCTGTTGTGTGTAAAATATTAGTGTGTAATTATTATCATTTAAACATTAGCAGGATAATTATTCTCATCGTAGAGTCTGTCGCAATTGTGATAGGCAATTCTATATAAATAATATGATACTAATTTCCTTGTATTGAATAGGTTTAAATGTAGATTGCGGAACTAATAATACAAAAGCTCAGTTTGTTAATAACGAACGAACGAATATCTTTAAAGAACTAACCTCAAATAACCATATCGTTAAAACTCTGATATAAACATCAGTTCCTTATTTCGGCAATTAAGTATGTAGACTATAATCAATACTGAAATCTAGCAATTGGTAGGCACGTGGTACGTGAGTACCATTAAAATTGAATTATTATTGTTATGCTTAATATCAGAATTATATACATTACCTATATCAAAGTTAATTGTCTTAGTGTCTAGTTATTTAGAAAAGTCATGAGCAATTTTATTATAAGTCAAATTTTAGCATTTTTTTGTTAAAACCCAACTGTTATGAGTGTAAAGTACGAAAATAAACAATAATAATTTTCTCCTTAAATTAGACATTTTCTTAAATATACATTTTTAACGCCACCATTTCGAGCACCGACCTCAATTCCAAGGCTAGTCTGACGTCATTCGCCCCACCGTGGCCACCGTCTACCATTGTATGGGAATTGGCATCGGGCTAACATAATGAACAGGACGATGACTCGCCGGCGCCTTGACTTCTTAGGGTCTTTCTAATCTATATGCTCCAAGTTGTTTGTTTTATGAGCTGTAACGATTTTATATCAATGCGACATCGTTATATTTCGTATTTAAAATATGCCACAGCTATCAAGTGCTCCGAATTATATGAATATATTAGTATTCTTACCTATACTAAACATTAGTTAAGTTAAATTATTTATTTTTAAACGGTTTTATTTAGCTCACCCCGTTTGTTTATTTATTTATTTGTTTGGGTCAAATTTAGTAATTGAAATTTATTATAATTCGAAATGAAAATCAATTAGACATATTAGGCTTGCTATTTAATTAAAACCCAAAAGCAGCACTCACACGAGATAAATATTTTACATAAATAAAACGGTGCAGTTTCGCACCATGAACTATACAATATATTATAACTTTATCGTACAGTTTGCGGGGGCTCTCCGTGATACGATGCTATCAGTTCGTTTGAATGACGCGATAATATGCTTATATTTTTGCGAATATAAAAAATATATTTTAACGTTGTGTGTGGAGCACTCGTTTTAAATTTGACAATTATTATTATACCGACTGTATTGGCGATACTTATTTAATGTAATATTTTGTTTTTATATTCAGAAGACAGTAATGTCTTCTTCATTACATCGCCGTATATTTGATGCTTGGTTGACTAACACGACGACCAGAGATAAAAGGTAGGAAGAGAGAATGCTCACTCGGCGCGATTTCCATGGCTGTCGTCTCGATTGTCCGCGCCGTGTTTCAATAACTCGTTCTGTGCGTTGCAACTTTACCTTTTGCGTGGCTGTCGTCTCCGCATTGTTCGTGGGCGGTGGAATTACCAGTAAAGTTGTCAGAATTCTAAATAACTTTCGTCACGATATATGCTTTCTTGACTTTCACTTTTTTCTTCATCTTTCTTCACGCATCTCTCACATTTAACTGATTAGACAGAGAGTATAAAGATACTTCCACTTATTCTTTGCGTTTTGGATAGCAAAACGGAATGTTTAGTCAGTCAAGCTGTAGAAATTAAAATAATTTAAATATTTATACACCCCCTAATAACATAAATATGAAAATTATACTCTTATAGAGACAGGGTGGGTGTAGAAACCGCTACATTAATTTTAACGGGCGTATTTTATTAAGATCATCTCCACAACGACTTAGAATTAAAACTTCAAGATTTAATTTAATTCTCTTAATATAAAAGATTTGTGTTACACATTGATTTGATTATAATCGTAAATTAAAAATATTTTCAAACTGCTCGGTGTTTAGCTTAAGACATTAAACAATAGACAAAAGCATTAGGTATATTGTACTGGCTTTGTGTATCGTATTATCGGACAACAATGGAGTTGCCGCAGTCTGCGCGTATGCTGTGCAGTCGGCGATACTTATCCTTGATTTTGGTTCTATCTTGTTTTCGCGTCAGTTAATTAAATTGCCAACACTAGAATGAATAAAATACGAAATTAAAAATTAGCTTGACTGGAATAGAATATATTTTCGTTATAATTGGTTAATTTTTCACTTAAATTTGCCAATGATTTAAACCGACATAACGGTCTTTCGATTGATTACCTTATGCAAAACACGAGTATTAAACGAAAATATTAGCGAAACAGTCTACGAGCAACCTTCGCATTTGCCATTAAGTCCGCCATCTTAGTGCAAATTGTCACCACATGTACCGAACGCAATCGAGAGCTGATCAAACAAGCCGCCCTCGCCCGCATCCCGCCACGCCGCGAAAACGTCTCTCGTGATTAAGCCTTCAATTACGCGATATGACGACGGGGTCATATTTGATTAGGCTACGTGTTGTGTTGATTAAAACGAGCTTATTGCCTTATTCACTTACCCTTATCCGCGCTTACAACCAACTTTACCGACGGAACCGGATTGCGGAATAACTATCTATCTACTCGTATACCTACGCGTGTATTGAGGCTAGGAGTGGCGTCATCTGACATTAAAAATTGACCATGAATCATTCACTAAATGTTAGTATGGACAAAACAAGCTTAGCTAGCTGCTATAACTCGCGCACGATTCCTTTCAGTTTTTGCCGAGCGTCTGTAAAAATCAGCTCGTTTACCATTAACAGCAGTTATTGGAAATGTCAAAGTTCTGTTTGTTGCAATGTGTCTGCTCTTTCATGCGCAGTGCTGATAACATGCACAATAAAGCATGCAGATATTCTGCGAGGTTCCACTGGGAGACATTAAAACATGAAAAGCCGCTGACGCCACAGGCGCGCTCGAAAGATTATTTGATACATCTAGACTAAATGTTACACAAGCAAATACTACTGGTCACGGAAATAGCACGGTTTTTATTACTTATTAAATCAACCAGACTGATAATGACATCATCAGTAGGTAACCTAACAAATATTTGTCTTGCTTTAACCATTTTTGTTTGAGCGTCATGTATTTTAAACTAGTAGACGAGAGCACTGTAAAGTAACATATGGATTTATTAATAAATTTAATAGCCTTCTTTTACTAATGCAAATATAAGAAAATAAAAACAATTACACAATCATCACAATTAGCATTGATCGGTACAATTTTATAAGTGACGGCTCACTCTCAGAACCCACTCGTATCTCGTATATTGGTCATTGGTCCTCCCACGCATCTACTTTCGTTATGCAACAGCGCATGCTATGAATAAATGTTTAAAATATAATTATCGATGACAACATCAAAATTTATTTCCGTTTCATTAAATAATAAATTAAAAAAGACAAAATATTTTTTTACTAAACATACACAACAAAAATACTCATTTAGCCAATAAAAAATAATGAATTTGTGGCGTTAGTACAGAAACGCTAAAACAAATTAAAATGAAGGAGCTTAAATATATATAAATATATTTTTATTTAAGTCTAATGCTTTTAACTTTTTTGCGATGTCACAAAGTTAACTAGTAACGGCTCCAGCTTTTAAAACGAATCATCCATTCAAAAGAGGAAAACTTGCCTAAGTGCAGCTTGCAAATCGATAGGTCCGGTTTTATTTGGTCCTTTTTTTAGGTATTTTTAGAGGTTGGCCGCCAAGTGTTCCGCTGCAGAACATTTGGAGCATTTAAAAGCTGGCAGTAATCTAGAGTTGCGCTTTGTTCGGTATGCCAGAGTTGTTTCACAGGTTGCGAACTTTGCGGCCGGCCGCGTGCCTGCCCTCCCGCGCCGATTGATGGCTCTTTCTCTATCCATCTATTCATTGTGCCTGCAAAGCGACAGTGCATAGTATACGGAGGAACAATATAAAAAAAACTGTTCTACTTTTTAAAATTCTTAATTCTGTAATATCGCTTTTATTTATGTTTTAGTTGATGTCATTTTATTACAGTATTCATTCAAAAATTCTTATATTATTTATGATAAATAGCTGTAGTATATATTTCTATCAGTTCATATTAACTGAAATAAAAAAATCTTAAATCTATAATATGCTTTAAAATCTAGTAACTTTCACATGCCGTGATAAGTAGAGTGTCACGTTTCGTTCACTCGCCGGTTTCGCCACTCTCCTCTCAAATTGCCCCCCCGATTGGAATCGTGCCGTCCTAACAGTAGCCGATAATTTCCTATTATCGCCTACTGTTAGAACATCTGAAATATATGACATTTTTTGCTTTTTATTTTAGTCGTCTTAAGTAATAATAAAAGTTCCTTGTTGTTTATAACTATTTGCTTAAAATAAATTATATTATTTTATTATTTTTTTCTATCATTTGTGAAACGAGATTGTAAAGAAATGACGCGCGAACTGTAATCTGGTTTTCTAAAAACGTTAGACTCTAATTTTAATATTTCCACCACGGCAGATCGTGGATGAAAAATACTGTCGTGTTGTGTCCATTAGACTAAGTGTATTTTTAGATAGCGCTGACGGTTTTGTAGACTATATTCTACTTCCAACTGATATTATCTCGCCTTCTCTTGGTCGATACGCGATCAAGGCTGTATTTAAGTCTTTAAAAATATTGTATTTTTAATGTCATCATGATATCTGTTCTGTATTATGGATATGATGAATTAGCTATTTTCCTCATAATAGGAAACGCATCGACTATTCTTACTATAGTATTTCCAGAGTCGTCAATAAAAAATACCAGGAATCGTTTGCTATGGGGGAGGGGCGGCGTGCGGCGCATTCCTACATGCCGCGCATTTCCATCCGATATTGCGCCGCCATTATACCCTGCTCCTCGGGCCCGCGCTACCCTTCCCCTCGCCCTTTAATTAAACAGTGAGGCCTGAGAGACACATCTCTGGGAACGTGGAAAATCACATAAACAGATCCTAACTTAACACATGCTGGTGCATACTTGCCGCTTACACTAAACTAAAGTGATACTCACCATGTTCGTTTCCACGGCAACGGCAAGGTGAAACAATGCGTGTAATTTAACAGCATTAACCTCCTTTCTCAGCACATCCGCAATAAAATAAAAGTGTCTCGAACAGGGTTCATAATAGCAGTAGGCTCCGTCGGCGTAATGAGCGCAACTTTATCTCCTCATTTGCATGCGAAGTGTATCAGCCCCGACCTTGGCACCACTTTCTATGCTAAACGTATAGAATTCATTGCCGATAGCGGGCTAGCCGCAAAGTGTCGGTGACTTACTGCAATCTATTTACGTCGATCACGTTGTAACAATAAGTAACAATAATGTACATGAGTTCGATAATTTTATTATGAAATATATATAAGTTTATTTTTGTACTATCGAAACAAAAAGAAATATCGAGATAACAAAAATATAACATTAGGACATTTTTCCTTTAAATAACTCCATTTGTAAATTGAGATATCTCTAGATCATCGAGGAAATCTCACTTTTATAAAAACCAATTGCCTCCCGCAACTTTGCTTGCTGATGACTCTCTGACCCTTGTCTCAACTTCCAAGTATATTTTCCGTAGTTTCCATTGTATACCCTGTAGGAATGTTGAAAAATCCTTTCATATTGTCCCCATACGAGTATACCATGCAAAAACGTATGTCCATTAGTTTTGGGTATGCATTGTCGATTAGTTTTATATTCATTTTATTGATAGAGCAAACTTTTGTTACCTGACCTTTAATAAAATCTTTTTAGTCGTTGTTGGTATTCCGCCCCAGCTTTGGTCTTAAAAAATAATTAATAGTACAACTTTCTTGCCCTTAAAGACAAAGCTGAAATAGTTCCGAGTCAAAACTGTGCAAAGGTTTACATTGACTATAGATAGATACGAATGCTTATGTATGAATCGAAACGAAACACCTAACAAAAATAAAATATAACAAAACTTATCTTATAGCACTTGGAAATCAATAGTGCTTTTTTATTACTTTTGTTTTAATCAAAATTTTTGAAGTTTGCGGTATAAAGGTAGCATTTATAAGACTTTATACTTCGTTCGGCAGATATACTAAATATTTGCTTTTTAAAAATCAAAATATATCTCAGGTTAGCGGCTATGTCCACCCATTGGAACAGCTTATTCGTAGATATATATATGTTCAATCGTTTCGTGAAAGTGCATTTTCAGCCGGAGGCATAACTTCCTCTCGTGGCGCACTCCTACGAAGCTTTACATGACAATTTCGGCATCCCCTAGGCGAATATCGTGAGACACTCAAGTGCTTTAGCACTGCTATTTCTTGTTGTCATGTCTTTATTCAAACGTCGCTGTGCATTACTCATATTTAAGCACATGGGAATTTTACAGTATTAGTTTGTCGAATATCACAATATGCTAATGGTTCTCGAAATGTCACATTTCTTAGCGACGAAATTATACTTTACAAAAAGCTTGTTTTCCTGCTTTGATTTCAATTATTTTTTCATAACTTTATGCGAAAGATGAATAAAAAAAATTTTACGTATGGTAATTAATTATGATGATGTGTGTACATAAAATTCTTTTCATATTTCTAAAGGGTCAACAAAATATACTTTTAGTAAATAAGTTAGTTGCGAAGCTTGGGTGTTCTTTTTGAGTGAGTTTGCATAATTGAATATCTACATTGACTAGTCGCGTCACGCGCGCCGCTACCCAACTTAGCATCCTTAATTGCCCTACGTATTATTTGCCAATTAAAGTAAATTCTCATTGTAGACGTGACACGAAGCCAGTATAATTTCGCAGCTAAGAGATTTTCACCCCAGAACGTCCTTTTATGTATGCAAATAAACGAATAACAAAGCTGCTAAATGTATACCGTTATTTTGCTGAAATGTTTCACCCATAACAATATCTCAACAAAATTACTTTAGACTTTTGCGTATCCTGTACCATAATATTTTTTGAGTAGGTATGTATATTTTTACTGTTATTATATTCGAGTTCTCAAAATATTTTCCTTGTCCAATATGTTTCTTTTTTATTTTCACCCCATGAAGTGCTTAGAATTCAAGGCCAACTATATGGCAAAAAAAATAAGATCCTGATCCGTACAGGAACGGCTTGTTCACTCCCGACCGGGCGGACTGGAATGCGTGCAAAATAAACAAGTATAACCAGTTCCTTGCGCATCGTGCTCTTTGTCCAGTCGAGTGCCCCTTTACCGTCTCTGTCGCACTTGCAACGTTAGGTTACCGCATTAGCATGTCACCATCCCGTCATCCTTGCAAGAAAACCACAAGAACGCTGACCTTGTCGTGCGACACATGTATCTAAGGTAGCTAGAGTATTGATCAAGCTTTGTGGACTGCCAGTAACGGTTTCTGAGCTACGATCAAAATTAAAGTGTATTTCGAATTCGAATCATTGGGGAGTAACTATGGAAACTTTCATAATCGTTCCATATATAACTTTGGAATAAATACATATTTTTTTCTATTAAAATGACGCTTAAAAATTCTTAGTTAAGTTAATCGTGCTTACTCTACCTTCGTAATTTCTTATAATTTCACTTATTTCATTAAGTCACAAATACAAAAAAATAAATAATTTCTATACAAAACAAGCAATTCTAATGATATATTGGTAATTGTATATTAAAAAAATATCAGAATACATGCAAAAACTATAATAAACTGTAAAACAATACTCTAGTTAAGACATTAGCATGCACAGACGAAAAAAAAATGCAACTCATTAACTCGTAGTTTGC
The DNA here is from genome assembly GCA_036379175.1 of Heliconius cydno galanthus. Taxonomy (NCBI): domain Eukaryota; kingdom Metazoa; phylum Arthropoda; class Insecta; order Lepidoptera; family Nymphalidae; genus Heliconius; species Heliconius cydno. The sequence continues at coordinate 348,863 of JAKRZM010001333.1, read as the reverse complement.
TCGTTAGCAATTCTGCGCGGACGTATAAGGTGTGATCATGTGGAAGCAATTGACGATCCGCCGGCATCAAGAGTTAAGATATTTTATGCAAATACAAACGACACGTCAACATAAATTGTTTTTAGATTGTAATTAATTAATTAATTTGATAATTTAATCTAAAAATATAAATATTTATATTACTACGACTTACTTAACTACGACTTGAACTTTATGTTATATCTCAAATGTATTTTATTTTTTATTAACATGTAAAAATAGAAGGTGGTGTAATTATCTGTGTGGCGCGTGGTGCCGAGCGCAGGTTCGTTAGTCGGCACTAGGTGGCGCCGCTACAGTACTCGTGCTCGAGTGCGCTCCTCCAACTCTTTAACTGCCTACATGAAGGACACTCGACTGTGCACTCTCCTATTATAAACTGTTCTTTTAATGGTTTGCGCCGATTTTAATTATTTTCCCGATTTTATTTCAAGTATGTTTTAACAGTAATGTACACACTCCATATTCAATTGTGTAACACGTGAACTTTTTTATTTTTCATTTATTTCAACTGACAATTGACTATCTTCGCACTCATTAACGTAATATTACACTTAATCCAAGTACTCGTTATAAATTCAAATTGTTAACATGAAGGAATAATGAGATGCTCAGAACCCCACAACGTGCACTCATTCTCCAGCTTAAACGGAAGTCCCCCCCTAGAACCTTCCCTAATGAAGACATTCAGGCTTATTGTGGATGAGCTACAAGACCATGAGCACTAGATTACACGGACGAATTGCTACGTAGCATGTTACACGGATCCGTTCCGAACAACATGTGTTCCCGTACCGGTGCCGTATACGAAACGCAAATTCGACCGGTAATCCCGTTAGCTCGCAATAGGCTGACCGCTCCGGGTACTACGCCAACAAAATCTATTAAGTTCGCTAGCTCTCTCCACAGCAGCATACGATAATGCAGGCATTGTGCAGCATCGCTACAGCCTGCGACTGTTCTATCCTCTATCGGATATATTCCACAACTGCTGATTATCACACGCACAATATCCACTAAATTGGATAATACACTTAAAATACAATCGCGCTATGAATGCGCCATAATCTAGTGACGCCGTCGCCGATGAGCATATTAATTTGTCGCAGGAATAGGATTAGAATAGCAGAGGGCGGGGCTTACGCAAATATTTGGGATCGGATGTTTGTAAATCATCTTACTTCATTATGTTTCTTCTTTTCCTCAAAATATTATTAGTTATAATACATTTTATTATTTTTAATTTTTTTTATAGAAACGTCGGTATAAACTACGTACGTACAAAGAAATTTCGGCGATACTTTGTCTTGTTTCCCCTTCTAAATATTTGAAAAAGACCTTCAGAATTGTATAGTAACTATATAATGCTTATATTGCTTTTTTGAGACATGAACGCAATAAGCATTCGTGATCATGGGATTCATAATAGATACTTTATATAACTATGAAAAGCTAATAGCAAAGACATTTACGAAGACACCCCAGTATCTGTTGGCAACTAACAATTTAACGTCCGTTAACAGTTTCTTGAGAGTTGAAATATAAGTAGTGCTTTTGTATAACCCCGCCCTTCGGCAATCCTCTTGACGCTCCTCCTCACTGTACTGTCCTCTTCAATAGAACTCTACAACTTTTGTAAATGAAATTATGTATCTGTTTATTATTTGTACTTTGCGTATTTTATATACCTACTATGGCTCCTCAATTGAATATATTTATAGATTTCATTTCTTGATCATGAAGAAAATTATATTCTTTCTTTTTATTTTATAATTTTTAAAACAATCCGTAAGCTATAATAACAGTAATTTAATTTAAAACAATATCCTTCTATTTTTTTTATTTTGTCTTATTAGCGTGTTAAATAATTAAAAGATAATATGTTTTTGAAAAACACTTTTAATAAATATATATTTTTATTATTATACAAATACGTTACATTTATTAACATTTTTTTAAATTTTAAATATTAACTCTAAACAAGTCTAAGGCTACGATGTACGATGCCTAAACGACTATTTTTACATATCTTAATTGTACACAATGCCTCCAAAATCCAGCGGAAAGTTGGGAACGAACTGTCTGAACACTAGGTTCCCTCTGCCTACCCTGCAGTGTGCGGGATACAGCGTGAAAGCGATTTTAGTCTCATAGGGAGTGAGGGACTTGGTACTGGGATGAGGACAGTATCGCAATATATAAATATTTTCATTTACTTAATGTTCACATGAAATTATTACACAGATTTAATTTTCATTGTACATGTAATAAAAAAATAAATATTGTAATGGGTACTGTCATCAAAACACAATACGTTTTGGGTGATCTTACCGTTTTTATAGACCCTTATCCAAACACTATATGAATTTTTGGATAAGGGTCTATAAAAAAGGTAAGATTTTCATACATCGCATTACAAAAAAAACAGGCGTGGTGATAATTTCCGTTGTTTTTTTGCATTTACTTTATTAGTTTTACTGCTTTATAGTTTAAAAGAGTTATTATAAAAAAATGGCACTTCAAGTATTCCTTGAAATAACTTAATTCTTATGGTATGTTAGTTGTTATTAAAAATATAAAAAAAATATATAAATATATCAGTTAGCTAATAAAACCTTTATGGAGATATTTGTTCTATTTCTCTTGAATTTGATCATAATTTCTTTTAATGCTGTTGATCTTAATAGGGCCAATTTATAACGGTAGCCCTAGGGGGCTAGGTTAAGATCAAAATTAATCATGTATAATTTGTTCTTTACAGGTAATTATAATAGTAATCATCCTGATATCGTAGCGATGAGGCGGTGAGTGCTTCAGCCAGCTTATCTTCTAGGGTTTTATGTAAATAGCAACCGATAAAACAACCTTCGCTCGTGCGTGGCTCATTTGCATTCATAGGCTCGTAACCCTTGCTCGTCGGTCGTTGCAAGCTCATCTGCCGGGCGCCAGCGTAAAACTGCTGCCTTGCCTTTCGCAAAATTATTTACGACTTCCCCCAGTAATATGTCCCGAACACGATATGAGTTTGTCGATGAGAAGCGTTAGGTCGCGGCGTTGTCGTTCGATTTACATATTATATTAAACTCGCCTACGTCAAAAGCTCCATTCCTCGTCGCCACCGGCCGTTACGCTCCAACTTTTGCCAATTTTTCCACCCATAAAATGCCCAACATGAAAGTTTTTCCGTCCATAGCGTAAGGTCGGGTGTAAATACAGCTTTCATAATGTTCCTGGCCACTCCGCAGCTATCTGAGACATGACTTCTTTAATAAAGTTCTCACTTTTTCTTCACCCTTGCTGGAAGATTGGGTTATTAATGTTGAATAAATTAAATCGTTAAACTGAATAATGCGGACGTAAAACAATTTATATTGAAGACGTAAAATAAAAATGATTGCTTTAGTTTTACCAACTTATTGATAGGTGATATACATATAAACAGGTACTGACCAAAATACTCTAAATTTGTAATAAATCATAAATTCCTAAATACAATAAGTATCTCTCAGTTCAGCTCAGTTCTTGAGGCAAGAAATTAATTTCAAAAGTAAATAATACTTTTTTTTCAAATAGTATAATTTTTCTCTTTCAAGTTAAAAAAATATAGTTATATAGGCTTTATGAGCAGTGTCGATAATTATTTTAAAAGTTTAACAATTTTAATACCATTAATAATTAATAATAATACCATTAATAAATATTATTTCAACATAGTTTTTTATAATTCACACATTCATGGTGTGCTAGTGGCGTCTTCTCGAAGGGAATAGAAGACTGCATCCCGATAGCGTCAATCTAACGCTCAATTAGCCCAATGCGATTATCCGATCTGTATCCAGCATCACGAACGATTTCCGCGCATCGCCTCAAGACAAGCTGGCAAACTTTATTAATTAAGCCGTGTCTTATCTCTTGTTAGCACTCATTCTATTATTTGTCTTTTCACCGCTCATTTCCATAATTTCATCGGCGAATAATTACTTGCTACTGACGCGAAGAGTTTCCTGTTTGATTACCATATTTTGTACTCGTTTATCTTGAAGACCATATTTTTGTATCTAAATAATTACGTGTTTCGGGTATACGTTTAGATTTATTAAATGCGCCTATAAGAAACAGTTGTGACCTGCTGGGCTATGTGCAAATTGCAAAGCTCGTTGTTTCGATTGCGATAGTATAACGAAATCTTGCAATTTTAAATATATTCGTTTCTCTAGAGTTGCGTGGACAGCAAACGTAAGTTATGAGTTGCCATTACAAAAAACACAGTATATCTTTAATTGGATGCTAAAATATATATCAATTAGACACTTTCTGCAGTAAAGGTACCTACAAATTTGGATATGAGTGATGAAACTAAGTGGCAAACTTTTAGTAAACACTTGGAAGTCACTGGGCAAATTATTTATTTGAGAAGATATAACAATGTAATAAACATACCCTTATTCCACACTTAATTTCATTACCAATTGAAACTCATTAAAAATAAAATTATTTTCTATGAAATATGTACATGACAAACTACTTAAATTTCATATCATTAATGACTGCTTTTTTGATAATATAATGTCGCAGTTGAAGGACGAAAAGGGTGACAACGAGTAGGACGGGTACGGTCCAGTCTCCCCCACTGTGTGTTTAATTAGCTTAATTGACATCGCGAGGCGCGGTGTCCGAGCGTTTGTTTGCACTATTGTGTTACCGGGCCCGCCGACGAACTATGTTGCTGCTGCAAATAACGGGTGATGTTTACCCTCGTATATCTCGAAACGGATCAATATCACTTATATTAGTATAGCTAGTATAGCTAGTGACAGACGCATTGCTCTTGGACGAGCGCCGTACTCGTACAAATCCATAGAATATCTAATGAAAATCTATTTATTCATAGAATTGATTGATTATACATACTTTTGTTTTTAAGTTTGGCAATATAAAAATGATCCCTAGTAATGAATATCTGCGATAATAAATGTAAAGACTCGTATGATGAATCCAGTTGAAAACAAAAGAGCCGTTTGTTCGAACCCCCAACGTGATCGATCATCATCCACCTCTAGAACTAAAAATAATAATAAATAATAGGGTGCCAACGCCATTGTTCAAACATTGTTTGCGTGTCGGCTATAGTCCTCACTCTGTACGTAAGCGAATATAACGAGAGACATTAAATTGATATCAGTTATTAACTCAACAACTATTTATTTTATACGTTGTACATTTTATTTCACTAAAGGTAAACGTTTCTTCTTAGAAATTTAATATCTTTTTGTAGATATTTGAAACGTATTATTTTTTTATTTTCAAATGAAATTATAAATTTGCTTGTAAATGTGACCGCAGTATCTTATTGCTGCTACTGTCATAGGTTTCAAGCTCCGATGTCAGCTGTGACGAGAATGTAAAGCATGCTTGATTCATTTCCGCAAATTAACCGCGACGTTGTGTAGTTTAGGGGTAATGCGGATGATATAGAACTAACTGTATAATGTTTATATTTCAGTTATTTCCACTTCCACTATCTGATAAGATATATCGATAGTTGACATTTATTTCAAATGAGCAGATGTTGAAAGACAGAATTCTCTTGGTACCCACCCTAACATAGTAATGGTAATATATGAACCTAAAGCTTTTAGTATTTTTATTGATTATATTTTTGTTTTCATATATTTAAAGTATCGTAGCGCATGTGATCTTTATTTTTTTCATTTCCCCTATGTTATTTGACCACTCGCGGTACTATATTCCTCCACCCAATACATCTCTAAAAATGTAAATGTTAAGTACGATGTTATAATATCTTAAAATCTCTAAACATATTTAACCCACGTTTTTGTTTCGTAAATGCATAGAAAGTAGCAGCTGTGCAGAGATAAGTTTCGTAAGGAGGTTGCACTTTTCGCAATTCCTTTTTATTCGCGTCGCTATTCACGAGAGAATCGCTTTCAATCACAGTCCTTTTAATTGGTAGAGACTGAACTTTGTAAACACAATCTTATTTAATGTCCGTCTTCCCTTCCCTTCACTTTATGGATATAAAGTAAACATTTAATCTCACTTTCTATTTATTTATTTATTTTTAAAAATAATATTAGGTACCTACTAGCGATCCGCCCGCGACTTCACCCGCTTGAATTGATTTCGTGTTATTATATGTTATTTGTTTTTAATATTTCTACAGGATTTCTTTGATGTTTGTCTTTTGAAAATAAAAACACTACCTATCGCTTATGAACAAAATAACCTTAATCACTTATTAGACCATATTCAGTAGTTTTTGTGTTACAATATAATTATTTTTGTTAATATATTTGATATCCCCTATTTTACTTCTCTTCTTAACTATTAAAAGTACACTATGTCCTTTCCCAAGATCAACTCTAAATTTTCATAGAATTCGTTTCAATGGTTAGACTTTAGACTTAAAAATGTAACAGAGTGACAGCCAGTCCGGGCTACTGTGGCATTTATTATATTAGAAAGGACAGGATATTAAAAGCTAGCAGAATATTGAAGAGAAAGAAATAGAATAGCTATTTTGAAACGCAACAAATGAACTGAAATGAACTGATAGCTATTCACGTGACACACACACACTAATTGTCATTTCTAACAATAACATAGTCCGATCTCCTTTAAGCTTTAGCTGAAATAGCTTAAAATAATTTATACCAAGAGTGAGGAATTGGTTTATTTCGTATTGGCGTTACCAGAACTAACGGAATATTAGCGGCGCATATCGACCCGAGCTACCGAACAAAGTGGAGTGAAATTTTAATCGGTCGCGTTGTCTACCATCGCAGAAGTTGGCCGCCGAGCCCGCACCAGCGTTCACTTGGAGCGAGAGGAGGGTACGGAATAGCGGCACTATGCCTTAATAATTTATATATCAGCGTCGAAGCCTTAAAGATCGCAGGTAACCTCCTGCTCTGAATTGATCCGTAATGTAATGTAGTAATTATATCTATGAATTAAAAATTTATAAAATCCCAGAAATAAAAATCTCTTAAAAATATCTCTACCTCGTCTTGGCAATGGCATTAACTTCTAGCTTTTAAACTGCGAATTTTTGTAAAACATCGCTGAGAACCACCACGATAAACAAGGTTTTCTAAAATAATTCGCAATGAAATTGGATAATTAAGTTTAACCATTTTAATAAGTATTGTATGTTTTATGAGCTCTGTAATCTATTAATATTTTTTATTATACACTATGTTACTTACATTAATATTTGAAAACATACCGACGACGAAATATTTTTTGATAAGTTATTAAGTTGGTAAGGATGCTCGCCAAAAGTTCGATGTTATAGCACCGGCAAATGGCAATCTCGTTAAAATCCACGACGAAATCCCGCAATAGGGCTTTCCTGCGTGCTTTATTATATAGACATCATTTGAACTTTTGAAGAAAAATTTAATAGAATATTTATAAAACTTTAATCCTTGTATTTATTTACCTACACAAATTTTACATATTAAAGTTGTTTCTAAGAGTTTCCATCGTGTTCAGTTATTTTGTCCACTTTTAAAAAGGTCTATCGTTAGGGATGTGACGTCTTCGAACAGGATCTCCTTATCGCGCACACTAGGAATAATGTCGTCCTTGGTGGTTGGCTAATGGCCTCCACGAGACCACTTAGATACGCAAATGAGCTTTGAAAACACATCTAAGGGTAAATACTACTCGAACATTTCTTATTATCGTTGTCTACATTAAATTGACAGAACTCGTTAAATATTTCTATTTTATTTTTTCTGTAATTTTCTTTGAGATTATGAACCTATTGCGTTAATTATAAGAGTGTAGCATGCAGACATATCTTAATACAATACTTTAATAAAATAAATAGAGAATATTAAACTCACACTTAAACCACTGTCCACTAAAAACGACTAACAAACTTACTCAGGCATTATTGTTCTTAGTTGATTGGCAGTTGTTAAATTGAGCTTTGTATTTTTAGGGTTTGTTGGGTATATATACATAGAAATTATTAAAGTTTGCGCATTAGAGACTTCTCTGTGACCCATTTCATCTCTTGGGCTTTACAATGTCTCATCTTCAGTCAGGATATGTCAAGCTTAATCTGTGTCAAAAACTTGAATCGTAATTTTATGTAAATAATAATATAAGTAATTACATTACAAGCGGCTTACAATTTATATTATCTATCGCTGAGTATGTTAGTATATTATAGATATTTTTAAAACACACCTGCTCGAAAGTCGCTTGCCGTCCTTCAGACAATCTGATTTCACGTCAAAAGTGTGTAGTTATTTCTGTCCACTAACAAAACAATCTGGGTCTGTTTCCACCTTAGCCTCTGTAACAATGGCTGATGTGTAGGAGTTCTTCATAAAAATAACTTTTCATTTTATAGTATTACAGCTAGTAAATGTATTATAAAAATAAAGTGATGTTTATTGGAGTTTTGCTTTTTTATCTTATTTATTGTTAGGATAAATTTAATATGAATATTTTTTAAATATCAAAACTTTATCTAAAGTAATTTATTTATCCAGATTCGTTTTAGAGTAATAATTTCGAACATCGTTGTTTATAATAATAACAGTAAAATTAAAATAATCCTGTGCAGTCGAAATGGCCCAAGTAATTTATTCATATCAAAAGATAATATATGTTTATAGTTGTAACAATGCAGAAAGCCGACAATGTGGCGCCCGCCCAGCTGTAAATGAGGTGCGCGTTAATATACCACTCTGAAATAGACATTATCTTTCTCGTAACTTTATGTTATATCACAACTTTAAATCCTCCTTGTCGTTCTTACTTGATATAGCTTATGTAAATTAAGAAGTTATATAGTATATGCTTACATAAGTCAAGTCTTAAATAAGTCCATTGCAATAGATTTCAATGTTTATTAAACTATGTTTTTCCTTATCTTAATCTTCAAAATGTTATTGATGTATGACGAGAATAAAAGTTCCTCGTGTGTCTAAAGAGGGTCTAGCCGACGTAAGACGTTGACGTAAAATTGCTGAATTGCGGCAAAAGTTTCGCTGTAATATTTTCCTCGGTGTCCTATAATACCTCGCGAAGAAAATTTCATATTTAGCAAAACTACACGGAAATAAATGTTTGTAACATAGTCTTGTTGTGTTAGTGTATTTTAAATGTAGGTGTATTTGAGTCATTTTTTTTACATATTGCAACTGTAATTCACGAAAGTTAATAATTTTGCTAATTTCTTATTTCCCGATGTACTTCCATAGTAAGATAAATGTTTTTTTTATTTTAAATTGATTAAATTAAACTTTAATATTAAACAACGAATCTGGTAAACAAATTATAATATATTTATATCCATAAACATAAAAAATACCTCTTGTAAGAACGTACCCTCTATACGTTTTTACCTCAAATAATAAATACTTTAAACTTGATCTCTACGTGTCAATTTGGATTTGGTGGTGGCACTAAAGCATAGGGATGGCGTTAGTTGATATTGCAGGAGCTGCGTGCAGCTTATTTGTATCTAAGAGAGAGTAGCGCCGATGCAGAGGGGGTATCCAAGTCGTTCAGCGCAATTTTTCAACGTTTCGATTTCGTGTTTGGTTTGCCGATACGGCGACCGCAGTGCAGCCGCCGCGCGCTCCCCGCACCTGCTCCCGGGCGCGCGAGACGCGACTCTATATTTCAATTAATTCGACCATCCATTCTCGACGCGAGACCCCACATCGCTTAGCTCGCCCGCCGCTCGCTGTCAAACGACCACTTGACGTGACATCGCATAGATCGCATCGTTTGACATTATTCCCATTTTGATCATATTCCACTACAATTTTGAATTCCATTTTTACTTAAAATAGTTTCTATTTTGGCGAAAAGACACTTTATGATTGTTAAATCAGTTTTGTCTCGAAATAGCAATAACTTGTTCCGTTTATAAATATACCTACAATAAATTGTTGAATTGAATCTGAAACCGTCCACCGTAACAGTTATAAATTCTTTCGCCTTATAAGACAGCTCTGTATAGAATTTATCGGTTCATTTCTTATTCTTATTGCGAACGAGCGCCAGGGCGGCGCACGTGTCCGCTCCGCTGCTGAATCAACTTAACCCGCCCGCCGCTGCCTGCGCCGCAACTGAATGAACTTAATTTGATTCCTATTGTATTTAGCTCCTTCCACGTTTTCATCTAATGACCGAAAATTACGAAATAATTCTTTTTTTCCCGATAGATATAGCAATTTGACTTATTTTTTAAATTGTACTAAAACGTGGTCTATTCATTATGTTTTTATTCTTATACCTTTAATAAAATATTACTTTTAATCGATACTCTACATTGAACTAAAAGCTTACATAAAATTGGCTTTAAGATTTATTCATAAACCGTTCATGATATCGTATTAAATAATTTGTATATTTTATAGGTAATATAGATTTTTAATCTACTTAAGTTTTCTTTGAATCTAATCTATTTATATCGGATTAATCTCAGTTAGTACTAGCGAGCATTTTGATAGACTGTCTCATAATCTGTTAGTTATATTTTATTTTAAAATATTCATATTTAACTCAGATCAGATGAGATCATATTGAAATTCGTTGCCACTTTCATACAATTTCAATGTGACCGTGACTGTCGAAAACAGATAATTATGAACTATAAACACTTTTAAAATTTTGATTGCGATTTGTTCATAAAATATAACTCTCGATTTCAAAAGAATAAACTTAAATGTATACATATAAGAATCGTGTTAATGTAAATGTCTTTGCTAATAAAATAAACAAGTTATTGTCTAAGATAATAATAGTTCCTTTATAAGCAACATTAAATATGTAATTTCATAAGAAATAAAACAATATTTTTATATCTCAAGGAAAAGCATAAAATGTGTAAAGTGTTATTTGTTATTCATATATATTGTAATGCTCAATACACGTTATTTACTGTGTAAGGTCAATGTATAACTGAAAGTCACAGTACCATTAAATTAACAACAAAGTTCTAAAATTCGATGAGATAAAGTTAACATAAAGTGGTAGTGTTTGCAAAAACCACAAGCAACTTTACATTGTAGGGACGACTGGCACCGCGGAGGCGCAGAGTAATTAGATAGCTGTTGTACGCTTTTCCAATGAACGGCCGCTGCTCGCTCGTCCTCGTCCTCGTCCTCGTGTTTGATTGCAGTCCAGGTCGTAACCGACAGCGGGCCGTTTTTGTCCAACCCCAATGAGACGAACCGCGTATCCTTTAATGATCCGCCACCCCGTCGCCGCCCCGGACTAACCTTCTGTTTACCCTCTTCTTTTATTAGATGTGTGCAAACTGTCACTGAGTCATCGTCTGAGTGTGTATGGCGATGGCGTTTTATTCACGACTCGTCTTTCGGTCTATATTCGATAAATGAGCCATGCTGAATAAATCTTTAATGCCAGTTCTGAAACGTACATAATAGCGGCTACATATGTATGAAATATACAACTTTGTAATATCATTTTAATACTTACAATTCTTATTAACTAGCAAGTTCACAAATATAAAAACATGTCTCAATACTTAAAATCTACTTATGTTAGACTCAGACTCCCACTATCATCGTAATCCGATAAGTTGTCGTTAAGGAAAATACTCAAAATCAATACCTGCAATCTGCGTGCATAAAGCTATAGCATCACAAACTCTTGAGATTTATAGAGCGTCGCGATCTTTAGCATTACTAAAAACCAGAACAACAAATCAATAATGGTCCTATTGTATATTTAGTTAGGTTTAATTACGTCATAATTGATATCGACGATCCATTGTGCTAATTCAGCACTCACGGTACGTAAACAAAACTTCGATCCTCAATTCCTTCAATCTATGCCGGCCCCCGGCACTCGGCAGCGCCCGCATTCAGCGCCGCGTGAATAATTCACGCTCTCGTGCCGAGATCCGAGTCCCCGGATCGGATGCCACATGTAATTCCACATTTTCGCACCGACAGCCTTCCGAGCACGCATTTAAGTTTTTGCTCGCGACCCCCGCCCGACCTGTTCGCAGTTAATTTTACACAAATTCAATTTTACAACCCATTCACTTAGAGAATGTTACGCAAATGTTTAATTAATCTTTTGTTGCCTTTGTGGGAATGGAAGGAGTATGTGTTTTTTTATTTCGACACTTTTTTTTTTATTTTTATTGCTACACATTTATTGTATAATTGTAACTAAATCGCAGGTATATTCTATTATTTTACTAATTTGATGACTTTGCAACTTAACGCAATCTATCACGAGCCATATTATCTAATGATAATAAAACTAACAGACCATAGGGAAACTTGATTAAATCTACCTATAATTGTAAGTTTTAATATAATCTTAGAATAGTACTGTAAAATGCCAAGAATCACAGTTTATTTAAGTCCGTAACAGATAGGTAATTAGTTTGCAATCATATTTCAACGTTGTGAAAGTAATTAATTAGACGGTGTAGCTTATTTACCGAGTCGGCCAATAAGCTGACTTATAACGTGGGAGGCAAAAGCTCAACTTTAGTGCGCCCGTAACGTCATGCAATAACCATTTGTCATCATCTCCATATTTGCCATTAATCCCAAGAATTACTACGATAAGGTCTAATTATTTATAGTCAAGCAACATTTTGATTTTGAACATCAATAGTGTTCAAATTTAGATTTTGTTTCGAAATTGGGGTAATATTCGTGTTTTATTTAATAAGCGGTAGTATTTCCATTTCAGCTTGATCTAAAAATAGTTGTGAAAATATTTAAATATATAAAAAGTTTTAATTATATTAATTTCTCGGATCATAAAACGTTGTTGCACTTAGACGCTTTCACTGGAGGTGTCAAACACTACTTGCCTCAGTATTTTCTTGCTTGTCATTGTCGGCGCGCGCTCGCGTAGCATTTATATTTTTCCGCTAAAAAATAGACGGTGACGCAGTGAAATTCTTATAAAAGACGACTTGAAGGTTTGCAGAGAGGCGTCAGAGGCGTCGATCAAACATTACTCCAAGGTAACTCGTTCGAAGTCCCAAAACAAAGAGGTGCAGTTTCGAAACAATCAAATTAATTTTCCTCGTTGTTGTTTAATTAGCGCCGACTCTTGGATGGCCGGGTGGGTGCCGGGCGGCCGGGCGGCCGGTGTTTATCATCGGAAACAATCGCAACCATCCGTGCCCCCCCCGCGCGCCCCAAACACCCCCGCGCCTCACACCGCTTCCGCGAAACCTATTATTATACAAGTCAAGACTACACCACAATCATTTTAATTCGTCACTTTCTGTGACTTTATTATACTTTAGAGACAATTATCACTACGAAGAGATAAAAACTAAAAATTAATGTTAAAAAATCTTGTTGCTGGTAATGATATCACACGTTTGAGCATATCTGTAGTATAATGATACATTTTACACGTAGGTTTTTGAAAGTGAGTGAAATTTTAAATTAGGGAAAGTAAAGCGTATTAGTGTACTAAAAAATATGAAACAGTACACTTTGTGTGAAGCCTTATATAGTTAATCTGAAGCCCTATCTAATTAAATTGTAGCCGTAGGTGCCCCGGTGTCGTCCATTCCTCGTCCAGCGGCTTACCTGTACGGACTTTACCAGTTATTCTTCTGTCACAGGTTATTATATTTTAAAAAAATGTGTTAATTCTTCATTTCGCTTTGGAATTCTCATACAGGTGAGACATTTAACTATTTTATCCATTTTCCACAGTTAAATTAATGTAACATTTAAAATAAAACGTATCACACGTACTCGCTAATGCAATTAAGCTAATTAAATTTTCTAAAAGGGTTGTTTAAATTTTTTTTTATCTAGCGTTTTTTCTTTATAATTAAAATGGTATTTTTAAATTTATTTTTCGTTGATAACACTTCATACTATATTTTGCTACAAATTCTCTTTAGTAATTTATTAGCATATCGTGTAATGTTATTTAAGTAAGGATTGTGAGGTTCAAAGTTTACAAATAACAGCAATTATACTAAAAATTTTGTCCTGGTTAAATCCTGGAGCTTTTTTTTATAAAAAAAATTGATTTGTTAATACGAACAATATAATTTATACATGACCGCATTCTGTCCCATGTAGAAACCCTGTTCGTCCGCTACTAATTCTCTACGACGCTTGTAAGTGCTCACCCCTATATTAAGGGGAAATAACATTTCTCCCCAGACGATAATTGCGTTTCTTCATTTTCATTACTTTTATGGTTTACTATATGAAGAATTATAGTGGTATTTGTATTCTTAAGGCATGCTGTTTGAGGGGTTTGACGTAAGTCCCCAGCCGTGCCCTACACGACCTGCACCTTTGACCTTAAGGTGTCATAATTTAGGGACCCATCTGGCTAGCTTTAATACATATTAAATACAATATGTCAAACTCACTCAAAAAACTTAGTTATAACTATAGTCATAGGATTACGTTTTGCAACTTTAAAAATACAAATTTAACTTATAGGCATATTTATAGTAAAATTAAATATTTTCGTTTTTCGCTCTGATATACAACGTTAAGTTTTGTCACTCAACACGCAATGCCTCCATAATTCGGCTGATAGTAGGGAACGAAAGTGTCTTAATGAGAACAGAATGTCTTAATACTAAAATTGAAAATTCCTTCTCTACCCTACTATGTGCAGGATAGAACGTGAAGCTAAACGAAAAAATATTTATAGCATATCCTTTATCCTACCTACCACATATTTTAAAAAAGGATGCAATATTACATTTCAATGTCATCATCCACTTCCTTATTTTAACAAATATAAATCAACTGCTATCTCATTTTTAAACTATTTAACATATAAAAGTTACAATCCATATAGATATTTTGATAAAATCAAAATTGCTTTTCAACGATAAATCTATATTTATCGATGTTTCACGTTCACCGTGTTGTTCGGCAAAATATCGAGTTTGCGATTTGATATGGCGCTTTATCACGTCAAGTTTTGCATAATGTATAAAATATATGGTACTGTAGCGCGAGCGTGTAAACTAACTTAACATATTTGTAGTTTATTTCGTCCACGGACTAAACGGCCCGGCTCCGAGACTCATATTTGTAACGCCCGCGCTATTAATGGCCGCGATAGCAGGTAGCCCGCGGCATCGCACGATATTTGGGAAATCCGGATTTGCATAGGATAATGGGAAGCGTTGTGAGGCAGTTCACAGTGTGCAGCTTGGCTCGGGGACTGCTCCGTGTCATGGTTATAGGCGTTGACTCGTCCAACTCTTCAAATTAACACTGGAGCTTACTAATTAGGACTGAAATAGAAATTATAAATAATTTTAACACTTTTCTGAGACACTTATTTAATTTATTTTTGTAAATTAAGGTGAAATAATAGTCATTTATATTAATTTCTACAACATTCAAGTTAAAGTAAATTATTTATTTTAAAATTAATAAAAAATACAATTATGCTTAAGTTAATTTATTAAAAAATAAAATAATCCGACTCAATCCAAAAATGATAGTCAGTATCAGGTGGGTGTACGGGGGTAGAGGTAGTGGGAGTGGGGGTGGGTGCGTCGCGTGCCTGATGTATGCGCCGCCGCCGCCGCCGCGCTGCCGCCGCGTCGCCAGACCCGCCGGCGCCGCGACGCCGTCCCACAATGCAGATATCGTGCAGCGCCACCGCAACCCTAGCGCTTTCACCGTCTACGTCCACGCAAATCTAGATCCCTATCGTGTTGCTTGCCAAAAACACTATTTTATAGCTCCAGGAAACCGTTACTCAAGACGGGAATGCGTCGAGTACAACCCGCACGCTTTTATTATATTTTACAAGAAGTGTTTAATCATCGTCGAACACTTCCGAGCCGGGCGCTGATTGATGCGTGGCGTAATGACGCGATAAACTATTTCCTTCACATTTCCTATACTCGACTCAATAAAATATCAAATATGCTTATTTATATGTTCATGCCAGTATTTGGGGCTTTGTCAATACGGCCGTGGTATCGACTAAACTTGAAAGACCGTCATTTGTCAAGATTATGAATGTTTGGGGATTGAGATATGAAAAGCGGTTATTGTTTAGAATATTTTTTCCTTTTTATGATGATAATATGACAATTTTTAGATCTTTTGTATTGGTATTTTTATAGAATCCATAAATTTAATGCCAGCTAATTGAGTACATTAAACCATAGACATTGATATAAGTATTTAAGATATGTATTATACTTAATTGAAAATACGTAATTTAGTAAAACAATTTATTGTAAGACGTAAAACGACGTCTTCAATATTTGTGCAATAAAATTATGACCTTTATATATTTTTAATGTTTATGAACAAAATGATAAAGAAAAACAATGAACACTTAGAATACAGTGTTATTTGTAAGTGTCTAATCAATAAGTCTAAATTGCGAATAATGGCAGTAATATACCAAGAGAGCAAACATTTTGGCGCTATTAATCTGGCCTCGTGCTATATCGAGACGCTGGAGGCGGCACATTTATTTTATGTGCCGGCAATGTTACATACGCCATAAAAGTCGTTAGGACGGCGTAACGTCTCGCCAGCGTCTTGGCCGCCGTAATTACGGGTGCCTATATGCTCTCTGTACTTATAGCGGCGCCCGGCACCGCGTGCGCTTTGCCTGGCGCCCCTCCGTACCTTACTTCACGTTGGGCCCCGTTTCAACTCGACATGAAGCAATAACGCTCTCACACCTTCTAATGTACTCGTACATAACGCCCTTTATTGGGTACTATAAATTCAAGACGTGTTTCTACTTACAAACAAAATTGATTTTAAATATTTTAATGTGGCGATAAATTATTGAAAAATATGATATAAAATATGTAAACTCGAATTTGGAAATTAGTTATTTTCTTGTCTTGTTAAACTAGTAATCTGTAACTTCTCCGAAATAGGAAAGTTAGACCAAATCGACCTCTTATTTGTTGTCTAGTAAGCTACCGTTACCATTTTCATTGTTATGTACATTACAATCCAAAAGTATTCATCGGTTGGGAGAGCACGAACGAAAGTAGAATATAAAGAAGCCGCTGCCTGCCGTCGTAAATCAGGGCGTTAATAACTTGCCTGTGTAAAGAAAATTGATTTATGCCAACATGTTTACTAAGTTCTCGGGTTTTAGTGACTCAAATACGATGGTGGCGTCGGAAACAACGCCAGTCAGTTGCAATATAGACATTAAATCTATTCACATTAAGACTGAACTAAATTTTGTATAAAAGTTCATATTAAAAGTAATGTAGAAAATAAGTTATTTTCTTAAGGCATTTTAAGAAACATAAATCAATTCATAAAAAATAATATACACATTTTGAAATAGTCATTTAGTTATTTATACTTTGAAACGAATGTTGAAATAGTTTATCAAATAAAAAGTTAAATTTGAACGGCATATGTTGGTATAGAAAGAAGACGTTGGAAGTGATGTTACCTCTGGGGTCAGATGCGGGGTGCAGATGGAAATTTATCACGCCCGCCGGAGCTCAGACTACAAGTTCGCGCATTAAACGACTCCGGGACATTAGCCGCTTGCAAGATGCCGCCCGAGATCATAATTAAGTGCCGCCCAATTTATCGGCCCGACCCGCACCCGAAAACTCCCCTTAAACTTCCCTTATCGTTACCTACTAAAAGCTCTTTATTTTGTAGTTAATCCGCCTCGCAATTATCGCCTTTTATCTTCGGCTGCACAGCATGGATGGATCAGAAGTCTCTAGAGTAGAGTCACGAATAGCAAGACATATTGATTGAAACGTGAACTATTTAAACATTCTTGTCTGAAAATGACCGACTAATATACGCAGTTGATATATCTATACCAAGAACCGTTGCGGAGCGACCCAGAAGTCTTTAGTGAGGTAGAGGCTATTGTTGTTTGTTACTATAATAGATAACCAGTATGAAACTAAAAAATGTGATTTAATAGGTCACAGTTGAATAATAGAATGAGTGTGTCACTCGAGTGGATGACTAAAGCAAGCTGGTGAATCGAAGTGTGTCAAGCGAGCCGTGCTGTAACAGTACTTGCATGCTTAGACTAATTACTGCGGTTACACTAGTTACGTTGTACTGCTTACCTGATCAGAGTGCGATCTTTTTACGTCTCATCACGTTATACCAATTCTACTGAATTCTCTCTTAAAGCTCCGTCAAAGTTATTAAAATTAAATTAATCCTAGAAAACAAAGTACATAGAAGTCTATTTAAAAATTAACTTCGATATATGTATATATAATTATAAAGAACAGAACATACCGAATACATGAATATAACAATTGTAATGTAATTCACTATATAAACATGTACACCGCCCGATGTTTTTTCCTGTTCGGCGATACGTAAAACAGGCAATTTACGCGAGCCTATAAGTAACAAGATTCATTAAGGCAGTTACAAAGTAGCACGGGCGTTCTTAAAGCGAATGGCCCTCGAGCTTACAGCGTTCATAATGGCCGTACGAGCCGGTCGAGGCGCCGCGCGCAATTTAATGAAACACCTGGAGAGGTCGTGCCTGCTTCCGTTGCATTAATCTCGTACTCCCGCTCGTACCCCGCGGCAGCCGTCTGCCGCTACTTTTTACGATTCACAGTTTGGACTGACCTCGTACTCGTAACCGTCAATAATGTTTTAATTAGATAACATAATAAATAATTCGATGATAAACTAATAAACATTAGATGCCATACATTGATAAATGTACAAAAAATATATTAAATATACTGTAGTGCCATTATTTGTAAAATATTTAAAGCAGTATAAATTACAACGGCTGACCGGCCGTTCACTGGCGCCACGACAAAAGTGGCCAAGATAACACCGCGCACGAATGCATAATTTTACGTTAAGCTACAACCACAATGCAAACTTGCTTGGAACTAAAGCAATGTGGATAATCATTTCTTTAAGACTTCCTTCTTCTATATGTTTTTTTCGTTTTTAAATTGGTGTGCGATTCGCGCATAGAGCCTTTTACAATCTGTAGAAAATTAACATTCTGCTCTTTTAATAGGAACGTACGTAACGTGACTCGAGGGCAATTCTAATGTAGTTCTAGACGCCGCCCAAAGCTGAAAATAAAAAGTAACGCGAGCGTGAGGCGTAAATACGCGCCCCTCTCGCGTGACGGCTCATTAGCCACTCCCTTGCGCCTCTATAAATCATTTTAAATTCAAATTCTACTTACTTTCAGAATTGACTTTGCTTGCCTAATTCCTTGAAGCCGCAAATTTTTGCAAATTACATTTTACTTTTATTCATTATGATTATTATAAAAAAATACCACTTTTGTTTTTTTTGTAGTAGTGAAATAAATGTTTAACACAAATGCAAGTGCTTTCATTTGATGTTTGCTATTCCAAATAAATGTAGCAGCTATGTAAGCGCCTCAAATATATGTTCTCACAAATATCAAAGAGTTATCAAGTAGACAATATGTAGTAGTGGGCTGGGCACGTGGCCACGCGCCACGGATGCCGACACACACTAGGCCACCTATACACAGGTACAAGAGTTGGCACGTTTCGCACGTCGCTTCTATTCCCGTCGCTGTTCGGACATGATGAACAATTTTGGCACCCACTTTCGTGCGTACAAGTGGGCTTTAGATTCTACCCGTGAGCGTGTCATTCATCTAATCGGCAGTTCATTGTTTTCCTCGTGTGGCGCGTGGCCGGTCAGCCAATTGGAGGCTAGCTGAGGCCGTCGATGCGCGTACGGCCGATCATGTTTTGCCGACGGCTTGTCGCCAACATATCAATTGTAAACGATCAATTGACAGCCACGTGTTTCTGATGCTGAATACCTTGGATTGGTTACTATCATTTTTGTTTATATGTACCCACCTATACTACATTCATACTTGGAGATATTGTAAATTAGACTGTTCATTATAACAAACATTATTTCAATTAGAAATTAGAAATTAAATAACTAACAAACAAAATAAGCTACATACAAGTTTCTAATGTCATCATATAAAAAAATATTTGGATGCCTTTGGAAATTATTAAATTTAAAATAACTCTTTTTTGTGTTTTAGTACATTCAAATAATGAATAATGAAATATATATAGTAGGCAAGAAGCGTAGAGCGTAGTCGACGTAGCGAGTTGGGACACGGACGCCGTCAGCGCGGCAGTAACGAAGGTGCCGGCGCGTGCCGACTGCCCGACTGCAACGACTGCATGCACTACACAGCTCTCGAGGGCCGTTCGTTATACGCGTTACAGCTTTAAAGAGCACTCGGCCGCTTTACTCAACTCCACGAGACAAAACGCCTCCGTTCATTTTTCATTGATGTCATTTTTTCACAGCGGTAAACACTTTCAGGAGCTTGCTCTAATCCTTAACTGCGAGTGAAATTTATTATGTTTAAACATCACTTTTTAAAGAAAAAACTACTTTATCTAAAAATATATTTTAAATATTTCTATTACTAGTCTTTTTTGCAGCGAATAAAATTTTCATGAATATATCAGAGAACGGTATGGATTTTATGTGATGGATTTCTCATTTTTGTGTACAAATTTGGCAGAATATTGGAAATGATACGATGTAGATGACACTCATATAACCCCTTGTATTGCAAGAAAGCATTGTATCATAAAGGATACGGCAAGGGAGGCATTCTCGTTTCTAGCCTCTACTATCACAAAAATGTTATTAGTTTTGGATGGTTATTGTCCACCCTGCGACCGCTAACCCTTCGCTTCCACCCCAACAACTACCTTTTGGCCATTCAAAGGCTTACCCGATATAACCAATTTAATTCTAAAAGTAGCAAATACTAGCATTTCTTATTACAAGAACTTCACACTGTAGTTAAGTGTTTATATTCACAGAGAAAATATAAACCCTTGGTAAAATATAACAACCTACAGGTCACATTTCAAGTTTTCAAGCTTACTTTCTATTATTAAATCATTTTTAGTATAAATGTAGGAAGTTAAAATAACTTTAGACTTTAGGAGTAAAAATATGCATAAATGTGCATATATGTACATATGTATATGTATGCATGTAATATAACATTCTATTAGGGTGGAGCTATGACCATCAGTTTGAGACGATCGGCCATACGTCACTGCGGGCATATGTCACGTTAATCGATACGATCAGATATACTGAATTCGTGGTTAAGGTTTTTATATAAACGGAAATAAAAATAACGTTAATAATGAATCTTAACTTTAGTTTCTTAATTCGCTAAGCTCCCCATAAGCTTTGTTATGCGCTTAACATTTCTGAAAGAACGACGGAGCAGATAATGAATATAGTAACATTTTTGGAAAAGTAAAATATTTAGTATTAGTAAGCATCTTAATAAATAAAAATACTTTAAAAAACTTAGACTTACTGAGGTGGATAAAGTTATTAAAGTATATGCCAAAGCATTTAATTGTTCAGTAATATTTTATAGATTTAAGCTTACAATTAAAGTAAATTAAAACATTTTTTCTTTATTACCGAATAATGGCCGCCCACACCTTCGATTGTGTGGACTCTATGACAGTTGCCATGCTACTTCCATTTAATACCCGTTGTCACAGAAACTTGTAACAGATACGCAAAGAGAACCTAGTGTCATTCAATTCAACAGAAAGGAAGATCTGATGTCTTAACATCAGATCTTCCTTTCCAGAAAATTCTTACAGACATTCCGTGTTGAACTAGAGACCGCTACGCCTTGCCCTACCATCAGTGAAGATCCAATTAACAACCATCGCAATGACATGAGTTTAATTTATTTGTCAATTAAATTTGCCCTCCATACCGTACAACTATATATAAAACAATACTTCATTATTATATTTTAAGCATGGTTCTCTAATGTATTTATTGTCGAAACAGTCCGTCACTACCAATAAATACTGGTATTCTAGCTGGTCTGGCTTAATAGATCAAATGAAGTTATCTCAGTTAAGATAGGAACATGATCACCCATTCAAGGAGGCACAACGTAACAGGAAATAATAACTTTATCCCCACTCCCCAGCTAAACTGCGAGAGGACCGTCCAACTAACATTATGCCTGCCAGTAACAAGTTAATCTAAATGCAGCCGACTGCTTGCGCTGGCTAGTTTCAGCACGCATCGTCAAAGTTTAATAACAGACAAAATTTGGTACCGCATTCAACTTAACTGTTGAGCTTAGATTCGTTGGATGTTGTCATTTTATGACTAAATTTACCAATTATTTATTTTGATAGTGTAATAGGCTATATATATTTACGTATTATTATTTTTTTCTTATTACTTAAAAAAAATATGCGATTAAAAAAACTTGTAGCGATCGAACAAATCTTAATTATTTGGATCATATTGATAAGCTCGTAAGAGGTCCTCTAGATAAAAGAAGCTCGACACGCCTGTACGCTATTCTGCATAAATAATTTTTCGATATAAGAAAATATGGGTACATTGTATAAAAGCTGTGGATATGTTTTACAATAATTTATGAAAAATAAATAGTAGTATATAATAAATGTACCTACAAATTTAAGGAAGTATTCAAAATAAAGTTAAGTAAATGTATGCATTTTTTTATTTAATTTAATTAAGCGCCATGATTAGGACATTTTAAAACAACATATTTATCATATTTAGCCTTCGCCAAATTTATAACACAAAATAAGATTATAGCATATTATAGACTTTATCAGTGACTCAAGTTTCTAACTAAATTACTTTGGTATTCAGTAAAAGTTTGTTTGTTTAAATATTTTCCTTTAAACTGGCGATAAGGTCTTTTTCCGCTATTTTTTTCACTGAATAGAATATGGCGCGGGGCTCGGCGTTTAGAGATAAAACGTCGACGAAGCTCTTCCTGTCACGTCGTGCGACAGTTAATTACGCGAGTTTAAATAAATCTCATAGGCGGATGCGGTGGAAGGTTTCGATTTTACATATTAAGCGTACGTTTCATTTCATTATTACTATAAATTTTAATGAAAGCTTTAACATCATTTAACATTTACTTAGTAGCAACTTCTGAAAAGTTAACCAAAAGGTACCCTCGTCTAACATTGCCTCGCCTAACATTGACCACTTCTTGGCGAAGTTACTATTATTTATTTTGAAATAAAACTTATGTTAAAATGATATATTTATTATTATTTGCATTTTTCAGGGCCGGTGTAACCGTGAGAAACCACCTTGCAAATATTTCCACCCCCCGCAGCATCTGAAAGATCAACTACTCATCAACGGTAGAAATCACCTAGCACTAAAGAACGCCTTAATGCAGCAGATGGGATTGACGCCGGGCCAGGTGCTGCCTGGCCAAGTACCCGCCGTGGTGAGCTTCTTGTTGTGTATTGGTTCCGAATAAATATAATGCTTTGAGCGATCGGCCTTTAATACGTTTCTACGTAGGCACTTCGTGCACGCAAACACAGCTTTCAATGTTACTTGCTATAACGTAATATTTGAACATTTAATAAATAAGTGATGTGTAGTTAAATTGAAAATGGTTTAAATTGTGCTTGAAATATTTTTCGAGATATTTTTTAAATATTTTTTATAAGAAATAACTATAAAACTTTATATAATATTTCTTGTCATATCTTTAACAATATCATTGAAAATTGTCATCATTGGATTTAAGATAATATAATATCCAAAATCATTAAGGGCAGGTACAATTTAAACTTATACCCCGAAGGTCAATCGCTCATCACAAAAGCTTAAGCATGTTTGTATTGTATATTTTTATATATCTAAAAGGCATGTTTATTCAACAACTTACTCACATCTTTATCAATGGGTACAAGCGGTAATGCAATCAAGTCACTGAACTGAAATATACTCTTTCACTTTTACACAATTGCTAACATTACTGCCTGAACCCCTCGGAGTCCCTCCTCGCACCGACGCCTCCTATATTCTGCAACGGCTGCGCTTC
>JAKRZM010001333.1:117567-322342 GCA_036379175.1 Heliconius cydno galanthus | reverse complement strand
CATGTACGCGATGCCGCCGCCCACGCCGCCCGCGGCCGCAGCGGCGGCGGCTGCCGCTGCGGCCGCCGTCAACCCCTACAAAAAGATGAAGACGACCTAGGGCGGCGATGTAGGGGGCGAGGCATGGGGCGCGGGGCGGCCGCGGCCGGGGGGGCGCGGGGCGCGGGGTCTCCGCGTAGAGACTCGTACGTGTGCGGAGTGTCCCCGGCCTGTCGGGGTTTAGCGCTAGGCGTGTTGTCACATTTGTATTGTATTATTGTAAGGACGAAGCGAACGGCCTCCGTATCGCGGAAGTCTAGGTAGTTTTATGCTATTATCTATTCTATTATGTATCTACTCACTTACCGTTTTATCTTATGCGTGTATATTTCTCGTATCTACGACCCCGGTAATAATAACGCTTGAAATGCATGACTGTACGTTTTTTATTACCTCTTGTCGATCGTCGTCTCGTGAATATCGTCGTACTGAGAGTTGAGCGCTTGGTCCGTCGACCCCGTTTCCCGCTACGTACACGCTTGTTCTCGGAGGAGCTCCGCACGGGTGCGCTTTGGCCATTGTGTCGAGTGTCGACAGTACCTAGTGACTACGGCTTGCGACAGCGAGCCCGCACCTAACACAGCCGCCTTCTAATTTTCGCATGGATAGAACCCACCACCCCCTATATACATTTGGCTCATCAGGTATTATACTCATTATTTTAGTGCTCCAGTGTGTGCTAAGTGTGCGTTATCATGGCCGCGGAGTCGACGCGCGTCGCTCTCGCGTTTTCTTTTAAGTCGCACTTCTTTCTATTTATTTTTAACGCTTTCTGTTACATGCCTTCCGAATGACCGCTTCGGCTGTCCGCATTGCAATCTTTTGTCGCTTTTTGTTTCGGGACGGACAGGCTGTGCGCCGCCCAACGCTCCCTACGTGGAGTACACCGACGAGCGCGGACAGGTAACGAGTGCCGCGTGCCCACGCTACGTCCCGCCACGCCACGACTTGCCACGCTACGCCCACGCTTATTCCCCAAGTCCCGCGGCGGTTTGGCCGCATGTCGCTTATTAACCTCGAGTACCAACCCTCACTCAGAGCTGAAGTCGCCTCTCCCAAGTATTGCGCACTCCTGCACTTCCGGTCACGGGCTCAAGTGTGTTCGCTCTAACCCAACTCGCATATCGCCTCTACCTACTCCTCTGCCTCTATTTCTTTTGCAATTTAAAAACATCGAGCAATATTTGTGACTTAAAAATAATATTTCTACGCTACCACTAAAGTCTTTTACTTTGTAATAGTTAAATGTTCATTTTGATCTGTTTGGAAAATTACATTAAACGCTATTTGAGCTTGCTTCGTCAGTTCGCTTCCGTAGTAACATTTAGTTGTGCTTTAGGCAATATGAAGTAGACTGCGCTACAAGTGTGGCCTACGTAGGTGTGTGTAACAGAAGGTCAAGGTGCGCTTGATAACGCTTCGTGTCGGTATCGCACACTGTGAAAAATAAAAATAGTCAAATTAATCTTCCTATAACGCTTGGCGGCGCATCGGACGCGTTTTAAGTAAAGCTGCCCAAAGTAACCGCCACGACTTCAAAAGTGCCGACACAGACTATTTGGACACTCTGTGGCAAAGTAATGTGTGAATCTGATGGCATCGCTTACAAGGCATCATGTGTCATGTGTGTCAAAACCGTCACCTCAATCATTTAGTCATTGTGCTGTAACTGTATCTTATATTGTTGAACAGTTGATGCTACAACTTACTCGTTGATGATTTTTAGTTTTGTATAGTGAAACATTCTTGCTTTCAAATGTGGAAGAAGTCACTCTACAGTATTGCCTTGCTTACACCTGGTAAGATATAATCAGCTTACTTTAATATCCTCAATATAAGTGATTTCCTGTGTCGCCTATACTGAAACGCCGCTTTACTCTCGCATGAAACTTGTTTATATAACAAAAACTATTTAATTATTTCTATAAATACTACCACCTTGTTTGTGTTTGCGGTAATTTCAGTAAAGGTGTATTTTATTAATAAAAACAACGAAGCCAGTGAATATTTCTTTCAATGAGTTGATGTAATCCTATGCAAGAATTATTTTTTATTATTAATATTATTATATGTATATCAATATGAATATTTCTGTGCATATAAATAAGGTAAAGTCAACTCCTTGCAAGAAGTTCACCTCCTGCAGTGTCAACTATCAACCGCAGAAAGGGGGTTTTTATATTTCACTAATACTGAGCTATACGCTGTTTGAAAGTAAATGTAAATTTGTGCGTAGTTGGTAGTTGAAATGACGGCGGTGAAATGAGAAAAATCAAAGTGAAGCCCTTAATTTTGTTACATAATTTGTCATCTCGAGACTGAGCTATATTTTGCTATATTTCTGTTTGTGCGCGGGCCAATTAACCACTTTGAGTTTTCTTGTAAACGCTTAAAGTGCTTCGCCGTTCCCCGCTTAAGACTCGTCGAAACCTCTCTGACGCTTTAAGAACTCACCGTAGACGTAATTAATATACTTGGTTTTCTTTTGTTTGTCGTACAGTAACCGCACTCTAATGGTCATTATGTTGCAGTTTGTACTACCACTAACATGTCACGTCCAGAACTGTCATGTAAGCTAAAGGTATAAATTTATTTTTTTACATTTAACCATGCCTACCTACCGATAACCAGCATGACGGCAGAGAAGGACTCTTACGACAGCCGATACGACACATTTCGCAAACCTCCCCACACAGCCTATTTAAGCTTTTTTATAGCGACCGTTGGTTTTTATGGGTATACTTTGGACGCTACAAACCTATAGAACGCCCTCGCCCTGGTACGAATTGTCTAGCATCATGCTTTAGCTTTTTGTAAAATATAGTCACGCTTAAATAAGATTGGCTGCGCAATAATGATTATATTTCAAGCGTTCTGCATGCCATTTAGATATATATTCATACCTACTATGTGCATAGTGCAGCATACTTTAACACTCTGACGGTTGCGGAACTTGCGACGCCCCGGCTAGGGCTGGGCTCTCCCCGTGTTTCTTGTACTCTGTCCGATATTACTTACCAGTAACTACAATATGAAGGTGACACACAGTCAGCGCGCCCATGTTCAAAGAATGCTTGGAAGGTACAATCATATTGTGCAACAAATCTTGTAAAGTTATTGTAATATTAAAGCAGCGACAAGATTTGACTTCGAGCGTTTCCGCCTTCCGTGTGTCTTGTCTTTGTTCCTTTGTATACCGTAGCGATTGAGAAACTACACACGCATTTTCACTTTACAATACATGTATACCCTTCAAATGAGGGTCGTTTATATTACCCATAAATAGCTTCCAAACCTTAGTAATACTAAATTTCATACATAATTTAACTTTTACAAATACTTAATTTTAGATAATTGCATATAAATAATAATGGAGATACAGATATACCGGTAACATGTAGCTCTTTGATATTACAACAACTATTTCGGCATTTTTTTCAGACGGCTGTGCGATGAGGATTATTTTCAGTGTCAGATGTATGAATGTCCATAAGTGATAGAGTTAGCATTAACACATTAACACAACGCCTATTCGTAAACCGTCATATCTCTGTGTAGAAGCCACAATACAAGTCAAATATTCACATGAGACAGTATTGACAGTTTATGAAGTAGATGATCTAGTCATCTGTCATTCAAAAAGTTTTCTTACATTGTGTGTGAGTCTAATATTTTTATCATAAATTAATTGCAGACAATGTATGAAATACATTCAAAAATATAGTTATTTTTGCATATACAAATAAGGAAATGTTACCTTACAGATAGCCGTACAAATTGTTACAAAAGATAACTGTTGACAAATGTGTCAAAAGTGTTGTACTGTGCCTCAGAATGTATCAAAACTGTTCGATTACTGTTACAATATATCATAATGAAACTATAATCTCCGACCACACACACTGTGTATAGAATTATTTGAATGACAATTGAAATATAATTACTATTAAATATTTATGAATTATATTTACATTTTTCAGTTACTGGACACCCTCCCGGTGTGCCAAGATTTTAATCGGCAAGGATGTACAAGACCTACCTGCAGATTCGTTCATATTCGTGAAGGTATTGTAACACTTTTGTATCAAGCATTTCTTAAAAAAAATTCTCTATGAGATCCCCTTGACATCAATTAATTTGATTACGTTTCCGAAATTTCGTTAATTTACTAAAAGTCTCTGAATTATAATAATAATATAATATCTGAAACTGCATGACTAATAATCCAATATCCTGCAGACTTCCTACTTAGTGCATGATTTACAGATTTGTAGGTTAGTATAAAAATATCTTTGTACATACTAGAATAGATTCTTATAAAAATAGTTATTTAAATAGTAATATATTAGCTCTATAGAAATATATGTTATATTATTTAAAATAGTAAACAGTAGATGTTTTAGAAACATACAAAATAGACTTGTTACCACTATGATGTTATATGTATATTTTTAATAGTGTTACATTTTTTATATTTTGTAGTTCTAGTGAGACGGAAATAGTGAATATTTTGAGATTAGACTTTTTAATGTTTTAAATTTGTGTTACCTTATAGATTTGTACAGTTTTTGTAATACATGTATAAACTTATTGTGTACAACATTTATACTAGCAAAACTGTAAAATTACATAATATATTTTTATTTTGTCAGCCATTGAGTACAGTAAAAGACATGAAAAGCCATTAACGTATCTCTGTTTCCAAATGTAAATATTTATAGTATAACAGTATTGTTTACATTATAGGGTGCGGGCTGCAGGTGGTGGGGTGCCGCGTGGTGGTGTGCCGCGACGCCGCCGCCGGCACGTGCCGCCGCGCTGCCTGCCGCTACTACCACATCCCCGTGCAGCTGCCGCCCGCGCTGCGCCCCCCGTAACCCCGCACCCTCCCCCACCACCCCCACTCCCACGCCCGCCCCGCGCCCACGCCACGTCCACTCCCACTCCCACGCCCGCGCCCCTCGTTGACCATATCGCTCGCACCTAGCACACACTCGGGCTCCGCGCCCCCTTCGGGAAGGAGTGTGTACACGAGTAGCGGGGTATGATTCTCAGGCACGGTCATGCGAATGTGATATGAATAGAATACGACCACGCGTCGTGTGTAACGGGATCGTCGAATACTAGATAGTGACGTTTCAAATGTTTTATTACTATTGTATATTATTTTTTTAAGATACGATATGAGTTCCTGTAGAGATCGGTGAGATTTGTTGTATATAAGCGAGGTACGGTATCAGCCGCCGCCCCGAGCGGAGGCAGGAGTCAAAAGTTGCGTCACCCCACTCCTATTGTGAGCATTTTTGTGAGAATTATATTATTTTTTATTTACGTTATAAATTTATGTTTTTATAGATGACAAGTTTTTTAGATTAGATTAAGAATCGATATCGAAACACCAATAGCGTAGCCGCTTCTCCTTCGGCACCGATACTTGCGGCCGCGTCCTCTCACTTAGCATAGACACCCACACTCGTAGAGTGGTAGCGGACCTACTGGCGATCCAAACACCCACACTGAACGTTGTCGGACAATATACAATCGAACCCAACTCATACTTCATAGGGTAGAACGTCGGCTTTTATTCCAGATAGATTTTGCTAGAGACGTTTGTTTTTCCGATCGATTCCCGTCTATCGATGCACAAAGGGGTGCCGTCCGCGCCCACGAGTCCACAACGGAAATAGCTCTCCTGTATTATTTTGGACATGAACAGTATTAACTTTTGATCAAATTTATCTCGTCGTATGTATGTAGAGGTGATATGCGGATAGAGGCCGAGGCTCCTCGAGGCAGGAAGCCTGTTGCCTAATTATTATTATTCCTAGTCCATATCCTTTTGTTGATCAGTCATGCGATTAATGTTAGAATAAAAATATTAATAATTTGATTTATTCCTCCCATTTAGTGGATATTTTGATAATGATATATTAATAATGAAATATTTAAGATACATAATACATATTTGATTCTAAATCCTGATAAAGTGACACTACGTTAGTAATTTAGTCGGAGGGATACTTGTGCCGTGATTATATTTTTAGGTATATATTATAAAGTAATTCCTAGCGTCGGAATTAAAGAAGTGACTAATGTGTAAGTGCGTTATATTTATTGTCGTATAATGTAAGTGGAATGCCATATCGATAAAAGATGAATAGCAGAGGTGGAGTTAAACTCGTCGGAGGTTGCTGGGTTGGCTGGTCGGTGGTTGGTTGTCGGTTGGTTGCGTTAGTTTTGCGTTGGTTGTTACTCCCGGTCCTCCCAGTCCGGGACGATTCGCTTTTATCAATACGGCACTATATGACTCTTAAATAAATAAGTTGTCTTTTATTTTTTGTTGAAATTTATCCTTTCACGGATTATTTGTTGCCTTTTAATTTTTATTATCGAAATTTTATAATTTGACGCATTTATTGTAAGACAATCGATTACTTTTATAATTAATTAGTGTGATAATAATAATTATTATGGTATCAAATTGCCGTTATAATATTGAACATCGAAAGTATCCTTCCTCTTTAGAAGGGACTCTTCTGGCCCAAGGTTTCTAGTGGATTTTATATTTTTCTTTTTGTTGTATTTTTAATGTTGCGTGTGTCTTACACATAATATATTTCATTTTTGTGATATTTTTAACTATAAAGTACTGTTATTATAAATCCAAATGGAATAATGAAGACCTAATAAATAAATATTCAAGAATTTATTTGTAAATCACAAAAAAAAAATGTAAAACTGTAAATATATTAACAAAAAAATGAACTGCAACACAATAATTATTGATTATTATTATTATATCTCTCATCGAGTACACTGTAAGTCGTTCGGTACCTAATGGTATGTTATAATGTAGTAGGTACATCTACTAAATGTAAACCGGTCCAGTGAACAAACTATTGATAATATTGTGAACATTTTTTTATTCATGAGCAATCACAGAAAGTACATGACATTGTAATATTATTTATGAAATTACTATGTGATGTGATCTTCGGATCAATTTTGAGTACAGTATAGATAATAAACAACTGAATATGTCACTTGGTTATTTATTACCTCCCTTTACCTCCTACATGAAGTCCGTTATACAGTGTCATCAAGTAGAGACCATCGACGCGCAGAGGGACAGCCATCTGCAACTAAACTCTAACGCCCAATGTTAATAATGTATCTCCTATCTCCAGTTAACGTCAATCTTGTATTGTCCGACATGTCTATCCAATCACTAACCTGCATGCCGTCTTCCATCTCTGTCTATTTCAATCTATGGTTGCAATTTATGGATTAGGATTGATTATTAACATTGGGCGTAAGGCGATCATGACTCATCGCCCGTACTGTAAATTTGTTACATTGTTACATGCAGGAACAACAGTAGTCAAAATACTAAGTTACCCGATTAATTTTTACCAAGTATTTTAAGAAGTGGTAAGCTTAACTTGTTCACAGCAAGTTAATTAGATAACTCTTGTAACAAAAAAAATGTAGTCGAGAAATTTGGAATTAATGGTGTATTTTAAAGACTCTTATTTAACATTCAAAATGTAAAAATATTAATTATCCAAATAGACTTGCAAGTGTTTTTGAATCAGCGGATAAACATTAGACTACCTACTTTAGAAGGCAGTTTGCTGAGACGATCCGGCAGGAAACAACAGCGGATAATAGCTTACTTGTATATCGAAGAAATAAGATGTGGTTATTACTTTAATTTTACTATTATAAATGAAACCCTAGGTGCCCGTCTTATCTATGATTTGTATTACTGTAATCTCTAATCAGGATTGAAGGAAAGTGACTGTAGACGCGACAAGTTGCGGGTTCGATTCCCACTCAGGGAAATAAAATATTTAACATATTTATTTTTTCGCTCTGATGTTGAAGCAAACCGCGGCGTTGAGTTTCGCTACTTAACACGTAATATCTCTAGAATTTGGCGGGAAATAAGGACCGATGTGTCTTAACGCTAGGTTCTTTTTACCTACAGCTGTATTCGAGATACAACGTAACGCAAAAAAAGGGAGTTTTTTTAGTTGGTATTAACGTACCTACTTAGGAAAAGTTGGTCAACATGATGAGTATTTTTTGTTGACGTTATAAAATAAAGGTCTGTCTTGGAACCTTAGCAGCCCAGCTAAACCTTAACAGGTATAAATATAAGACAATTGTTGTTCTAGAACATCTGATGTGAAAGCTCAGGATTTCATCTCTCATCATGCTCAGGACTCTCTACAAAAATACCGTTACCTATGTATTAAAAGTATTAACTTTAAGCAACTTTAAACAAAGGTAAAAAATAAACATGGCATTATTAAAAGAAATTACTGACTAATTTCACTACTATTGTTTTTTTAACTATTTACGGTAAATGGAAGTTGCATGGTAAGGACTACAGAATTAACAAATGAACGGTAATTAGTAAAAAATAAATATATACTTTTTGTGTGAAGACAGTTTATTTTAATCTTTTAAACATGGCTTAACTTTCAAAAAAATTATGTTCTTTTATTTTAAAAAATACATGAATTGTAGACTTACCTTAAATACCCATGTCTCCAGTACTTTATTGTCGTACTTATTACTTATATTGTTATAAAGGAAGGAGTGTTTAAATCTTATACAGTATTTTCAAATTAAAAATAGCTGTAGTAAGTAAACCTATACATACGTAGTAAACCTATAGATACGTAGTAAACCTATAGATACGTAGTAAACCTATAATGATTCGTATTGATTGCGGATATAGGAATATATTATTGTTCTGCACATTCTGTAGAAACTATTCATACGCGATAAAGCAATGGGGGCACTAATAATGGGCCCGGAACTTTAAGTCCTTGACCTAGTTTTAGCACAACCGGTAATCTACGAACTACGATATGGAGGCCCTTGTTTGCCCCCATATTAGATTAGTAGGTATACCTACTTACATTCATTTCGAATAGTTTACTGAAAAATTAAATCATCGCGCTGTATCCCGCACACAGCAGGGTAGGCAAAGGGAACCTAGTGTTAAGACATTCCGTTCCACACTTTCTGCCGAATTCTGGAGGAATTACGTGTTGAGTGGCAGAACTCAACGCCGTGCTTTGAAACCAGAGCGAAGGAATAGAAATATAAACGTAAATAAATATTTCACTTCCTCGAGTGGGGATCGAAGCCACAACCGTCGCGTTACAGTCACACCTTGTGCCGCTGCGCCAAGACAGCTTCANTTCGAGATACAACGTAACGCAAAAAAAGGGAGTTTTTTTAGTTGGTATTAACGTACCTACTTAGGAAAAGTTGGTCAACATGATGAGTATTTTTTGTTGACGTTATAAAATAAAGGTCTGTCTTGGAACCTTAGCAGCCCAGCTAAACCTTAACAGGTATAAATATAAGACAATTGTTGTTCTAGAACATCTGATGTGAAAGCTCAGGATTTCATCTCTCATCATGCTCAGGACTCTCTACAAAAATACCGTTACCTATGTATTAAAAGTATTAACTTTAAGCAACTTTAAACAAAGGTAAAAAATAAACATGGCATTATTAAAAGAAATTACTGACTAATTTCACTACTATTGTTTTTTTAACTATTTACGGTAAATGGAAGTTGCATGGTAAGGACTACAGAATTAACAAATGAACGGTAATTAGTAAAAAATAAATATATACTTTTTGTGTGAAGACAGTTTATTTTAATCTTTTAAACATGGCTTAACTTTCAAAAAAAATATGTTCTTTTATTTTTAAAAAAATACATGAATTGTAGACTTACCTTAAATACCCACGCCTCCAGTACTTTATTGTCGTACTTATTACTTATATTGTTATAAAGGAAGGAGTGTTTAAATTTTATACAGTATTTTCAAATTAAAAATAGCTGTAGTAAGTAAACCTATACATACGTAGTAAACCTATAATGATTCGTATTGATTGCGGATATAGGAATATATTATTGTTCTGCACATTCTGTAGAAACTATTCATACGCGATAAAGCAATGGGGGCACTAATAATGGGCCCGGAACTTTAAGTCCTTGACCTAGTTTTAGCACAACCGGTAATCTACGAACTACGATATGGAGGCCCTTGTTTGCCCCCATATTAGATTAGTAGGTATACCTACTTACATTCATTTCGAATAGTTTACTGAAAAATTAAATCAGATTCACGCTGTATCCCGCACACAGCAGGGTAGGCAAAGGGAACCTAGTGTTAAGACATTCCGTTCCCCACTTTCTACCGAATTCTGGAGGAATTACGTGTTGAGTGGCAGAACTCAATGCCGTGCTTTGAGACCAGAGCGAAGAAATAGAAATATAAACGTAAATAAATATTGCACTTCCTCGAGTGGGGATCGAAGCCACAACCGTCGCGTTACAGTCACACCTTGTGCCGCTGCGCCAAGACGGCCTCAAATTGTAAAAATGAAAAATTATTTTTAAAATACGCCAATACCTTGTCTGTAGGTGAATATAACTTCACATTTAAATATTTTATATTACCAAAAAGTTATTTAAAACGATGAAAAATGTCATTAGTGGAACATAAATCAACGACTTGATATTTTGTCTGTTTGCTTGTTGTAGATTTGTATTGTTTTTATTATTCATTATTGTATTGTTTGTGTTATTTTTTAGTTTGATTGTTTATTTTATGGCTTTTACGCTTTTAGGCGTGCCAGTAGAGCACAGTATTTTTTAGTTTAATATGTGGCTATTAGTTATCTGTTGACACTTATGTCAGTGTCATTGCAAATCGCAATACATACAATTGCTACAATACAATTAACATTTACCAAATATCAATGTTGTGTCATTTTTTAGTATTTCGAGTACTGTATATTTCTTTTAAAATATTTTAATCATTCAATATATCTTTTATATGATATTTCCTTAAAACAATGGCACACTATTCGTGACTAATGTTTTACAATGAAAGCATGTATATTTTTTTGGGATCTAATGGATAAGTAATAGTCGACGAGATTGAGGCAAGAGCTGCGTTATCACAGCTTTTAAGAGGCAATACAACTATCATTTTGTAAAACCTGTTTAATATTTACAGAACACAATTTTATGTAAAAATGTTCGCAAGTTTAAAAACTAAAATTAAAGAAGAAACAGGCAGTGACATAAGTAAATTGACGAGTAGCTGGAGAAGTGGTGCATTTTTGGGAAGAATATCTTTAAGAGATGATTCAGTAAGTAATTTTTATCTTAAACAATTTTCCCATTTATAGTATAAAATTAAACTAAAAGAATACATGTTTGTCGAAAAAATAGATAATGAGATCTAATTCTTATAATTTTGATTTTAGTCTACAACTAGCCCATCTAGTTCTGGAGGACCAGGAGACTCTACATCAGATGTAAGTACTTAAAAAAATCACTATCTGTTAACATTTAATTTTCACTTAATTACTTTTACCATTATTTATCAAATGGTCTGTTCAAGTAAACTTGAAATGTAAGAGTTAGCAACATTGACCTTGTCTATTCAAGATAGTTAATTTAAAAGAGAAAACAAGGTTTTTTGTGTTGTTAGTCCATTCCTTGTATTGTAATACTATTATTAGATTTAATTTTAAATTGCAATATTTAAATACATGCAATACACAACAGAAAACAGTAGAATGTTACACCTTATCCTGCACATAATTTAGGTAGAGAGCTTTATGTTTGTTTTCCACCTTCCAATTTGAAATTGAATTCAAGACAATTGCCCTAATATGAGAGATTGCATGTTGAATGGTGGAGCTAAACAAAATAAAAGTCATTGTTTTCACAACCGTCCCATTTACAGTTGGATACTATCCCACTGCACCATGATAGTGAATTCAATTAGACACATTGTATATAGAAATTTGAGGTATATTGGCAAAATAAATTGAAAAAAAAAAGTAAAATTATAAAATAAAACTTAAATTTTAGTCCATTTCACCTCAACTACATACATATTTGTCCAACCGGACTGCTGGTGAAGTTGATCAGACAGCCCTCCAACAACAATATGCGGAACAGTTGGAAGCAAAATTAAGAGATAGAGATTCATATTGGGAACAAAAACTTGAAGAATTGAAAATTTCACTATCTTCAGTACAAGGTAAAAAATTAAATAGTATTTTTTATCATCCCGAATATAGCAGAGTATGCAGATCTCAACCCTGTGTTAACACACTCCATTCCTCACTTTCCGCCGATTGAGACACTGCATGTTGAGAGGCAGAACTTAAGATAATGGAAGTATTAAATATTTTATTCAAGTGGGAATTTCACCTACAACTGTTACATTTACAGTCACACTCTTGTGCTACTATGGCACAACGGCCAGTGAGTTCTATAATAATATAGTATTTCTTTACAATTTACAGGTGAAGAGGCTCTAGCTGCTCAGGCAGTAGCTCGGACAGCTCAAGCAGAAGCATCAAAAGCAATAATAGCCAGAGATGCGGCTGAAAAACAATTAAATGAATTTAGGACCAGGCTGGCAGCAGCAGAACATGCTCAGGATAAATTGGATGCACTTACGGTCAATATACATTTAACATTTCCATTTCATTAAATGAAATGACAAAACTTATTTTTAGTTTCCTGCTTCATCTTGTGTATGTAGACTAATGCTAATTTAGAAAGGTGAATTTAGTGTTAATAGAACTCTATGCAGTATTTTGCCTACACAATGAATTATTTGTCTGTGAGCAATGATTTACAGACAATAAAATAATTTGTTCCCCTGAGTGGACATCGGACCCACAATCATCGTGTTTATAGTCAAAAGCTTTACCATTGTGCCAAAATGGCCTCCAGTGACATCTTTATCTAATGATTAAATGTAAGCAAAATTTTATGTGATATTTTGTTATTTGTTTAAATTAGCCTTTTAAAGACAATAGCTTTTATTTTACTGGCCTTCTAAATTTAAGACATTATTCAAGTCAGACATTGTTCCACTATATGTAAGAAAAACCAAACAATAAAAACTATATATATTTTTCTCACATTAACAATTTTTTTGAATTGCATGGAGAATTTTAAAACCTGAAGCTAAAATAAAAATAATATTTGTTACTTTTCCCAAATAGGAAGAAATAGAGCAATCTCGCCGCGAATGGGCAAAGGAGCGTAGTGAGCTGACCTCGGCGCTGGGGGCCGCGGACGCGCGGTCACGTGATCTCGCCGACCAGCTGGAGTTAGTTAAGGCAGGCCTACCTGTGGACCACCCCCACCATTGCATGAATGATGACGGTAATTACTAATTAATATTGTTATTTAATAATCTTGTAGTCATGAATTGTCTTCCAAAACCACACATTAAATACAAAATGGAAAAAACCTAATTATATGTGATATGAATCCATTAAATGTAATTACAAATATTATAATGCTAATGTAATATTTATTATAAGTGGGAAGTGACGTAATGTTCCCTTTGCCTACCCTCCTATGTGCGGGAAGCTAAAAAAAATCTTTTTTGCTATAGATAAACGAGATTTAAAAGCAACTGGGTGTGTGGACTTCGACCGTATTTGCAGAGAAAAAGTAGTGCTTACTCGACAGTTACAAGAGGCCAAGATGGCGCTGGCTGACGTCAAAACTTCTTGGAGTGGTCAAATTGCATCTTTAGAGACTCAGGTGAGCAGAAATAGATATTACTTCATTATAACAATTAGCCACATGCACTTATATTCATTTAATATGTAGTAAATGTATGTAATATATGTAGGTTTTTAACTCCATGTTCACACTTGAAACTTGAAATTCGTTCTTTTACACCTTATATTCGACGTTGTGATATCCAAATTCGTAATTTAAAAAGAAACCATTTCATTTTTATACATTTCACAAGAAAAAAATATACATTTTTTAAAATATATACATATATGTATTTTGAAATAGGAAAATTATTGCATTTAAGTATTCATTTGAATGTTGAATAGGCGAATTTGATGAATAAAATAGTATACATTTTGTTTCTTAAAGTATTTTTTATATCATATGTGTACACTTATGTATGGTTTATTATAAACACAATATTATCTCCAAGCAAAGCTGCTCAATATTTCAGTATACTTTTACAATGACAAAATTAATTGAAATATTAAATATTGTTTATTTATACATTTTTATTATTTTTGTGTTAAATATATGCATTATATAAAATAAGTTAGTGTTAGAAGCAATCTAAAAAAAGCAATGAAGGTAAGTTAAATAATTAACATTTATATATTTTATTATTTTTTTATAATTCCTTCTCAAACACAACTCTTGCTATAATATCAAATTCTGGGTATTTAAGTTAATAGTATTCCATTGTAGTTTTTTTTTTTTCTGTTAACAAATATGTATCCCATTTCATTTAGAGTAGAAACTCGATTAAGCAGACTAGTTGTTGTTATTAGACATTAATCGAAAATCAGATTGACGGAATGTATAAAGAAAAGCAGGTTTTGTGCATATATAGTACAAAATATTATGTGCTTATAAAAATAAAATCAAAAATCTATGTTTATTAAATAAATATAAAAAAGATATATTTTACTACATATACTGTATACACTTATTTACATATATAATTGGTCACAGTTGTTAGTCCAGGATGGATCATCGAGTTTCTATTGCTTACGCTTTCTACTTTCATTATAATAGATTAGAATTAGAATAGATTTTATAATATATTTGATCCGCAGGTGGCGCGAGTGTCGCGTCAGGCGGGCGAAGAGGGCGCGGAAAGACGGCGGGTCGAATCGGAGAAAAAAGAACTACAGGAGAAATTAGACATAATAGCCGCCGATTTGGAGAAATCAAGACAAAATCTGGCCAATAGCGAAGCAAAGGTTTGTTAAACTTATTTTTATAATTATTCTTTATTTTTTTTTGCATAAACTTCTTTTTATTTATTTAATAGGGGATTTTTTGCTCACAACCGTCACTATTTAAAATTTATTTAGCTGAGTCAATGTTTCCTTTAATAATATATTATATATTGTATATGTGTAACACAATAAATTGTGTATTATTATAATGTGTCAAACATGTACAGTCTCAGGTAACCTAAGTTCAAATTCGATAATAGTGATCTTTCAATATCCCTCTTTCAATAAACGTATGTATATCTTTAGAATGTTATAGCTGTAATCTTAAAAATAACATAACCTTTACCCCTTTATCCGCATCCTATCACATCAAAATGGGTAAAATAATGAAAATAAAGTAAATAAACAAGCGTATGGGGGTGTAGGTGGCGCGGCTGAGCGCGGAGGCGCAGGCACAGGCGCGTGAGCTCCGCGCGCTGCGGGCCGCCGTGAGTCCCGCGATATATACTATTTGATTAATTAAACACTTTTATTTGTTTGCCAACATGTGCTTTTAAGTGCGTATATGGCTCATTTAATGAATGGGTTCGTAATGTCGAAATAAATAATCTTATTTGTATAAACAAGGGAACAAATACAATAAAACAATGCAGAGTTAAAGTGCAATTTTAGTTTTGAAGTATTTCCATGTACACCACTTTAGTACTGGTTTATATAAGTGTAATATATAACAGAAATAGACTAAAATTTTATGTTACGTTTAAATTTATTGTATGAGCCATAATACGTGTAGTAGAGCGTGGCAACGCATTAATATCTTAACTTTTATTGTTTACATAAAATACAACTTCATATAAATTTCTTTTGATAATATCTATAGCTAAATCAAAATAGATGAGATTTGTGCGTTGCCACTAAATATATCGATCACAGCACTTCATTTCACTATCTCAGTGTTGTTTTTTTATTTCATATCTTTCTATTAACTAGTACAAAATGTTTACATCCTTACATAAAAAGAGATGTTTTGATGTACAGCATATATCCTGCTGATATATAGGATATGCATTTGCTATTTAATTTACAAATATTTTCATAATATTTGCGTTAATAGAAGCAAATAAATTTCATGCTTAGATCTTTGTTACTCTTTTACACAATTTTATGCATTTGTTCAAATGCTATTTTGCTTTTTATCTTTTTTTCACATAAGTACACGTATTTTTATCTTTTTTTTTCATATTTTCGTTTTACTAATCTTGCTTCAGTCAAGTTCAGTCAATTTATTTATCTTTTGGACCAGCTTAAGAATAATGAAGAATAAAACTATACAGAAATGAATTTCACAACAACTATGCAGAAATTTCAATTGAACACTCGTTTATTTAATTTAAGAGTGTTTAACATTCCGCACATATTTTCTAATATTGCACCCTTGTTTATTACAATCATATATTATAATATTTAATAGTAAAAGTAATTAAGATACGTTGGGGTAATATCTGCCGGATTTGTTAGAACAGTATAACAAAAAAAAACAACTTCAGTTTATTCTGAATTAATGTAAATTGTAGACGACCATTATTTCGTTTTTTTTTTGGACTTTATAATATTATTTTGATACATTTATAATACATAGCATATACATACATGTCTAGTCTATTTATTTTGTTTTTTTAATGGTAAAATTTTAAGTTGTATCGCAGCTATATATAAGTTCCTATTTTTGTACTTAACATTCCATTTTAGTATTTTTTTATATTTATAAAGTTTGCCGCTGGTTCTTTAAATAACTATTAATAATATTTTTCTGTCAATAAAATATTGAATATTTTCTTATCGTATTACATTGTAGTTGTAATTTGATTGTCAAAAAATAAATAAAAATAATGAACTGCAGTACTCTTAATAGTCCTCTAAAGATCAGCAGTATACTCATAAAAAATATTATGTTTAATTTTGGAAATTGTCTTTTTTATTAATAAAGCACAAAAAGGTTATTTGTGGTAATATAATTTAAATTTTTGTTAATTTTATAAATGTTTTGAATAAATATATAGAAAAAATTATTTACAATTGTCCTTATACATAATCTACGCGTATGTAATGTTTCGACAGTTAAATGCAAGTTACTTATGATAATATTATTTTATCTATAAAGATATTAGGGCTGCTAAAATTGCTATTATTTTCATTAATTATTTCAAATTAATGTCAACTTTGTGTTTTCAAGTTATTTAAAATTAATATAACGATTTTATAAAAATACACTTGGACATTTTTATTAAATGTCCTATTGTCATATCATACGAATAAATCACACATAAATCCGCTGCTAGTGTGCTTAAATGTTACTGAAGAAAACGTTTGAAATTAATGTATTTCTCTAATTTAGTAAACATTGTGAAAGAGCATTTATTAGAAAGTATATAACTTATCTTATATAATCTATATCATATCTAAAAAAGTCACTGTTTCCATGTATCACATAAAATATATAGCATAAATAAATATTAATAGATTAGATAATTATATTATACATATATAACTACTATGTACTGGCAGCCCTAAAACACCTGTGTACAAGATATATGCGTCACATGATGTAGTTTGTGATCAGTAAAGCCTGCCATTACACGTGTTTTACTAAATAATTTTTTTTTATAATACATTTTTCATTCCAAGTAAGTTTTTATTTTGTTAAACTTTTAATAAAAACAAATATTTATTATTATTACTTATGTTTACTATGTTTGTTCGAAAAATATTTTTTATTATGACGTTTTTTAGTATTATAGTAATTATGTATATAGAAATAAATTTTAC
Organism: Heliconius cydno galanthus; assembly: GCA_036379175.1. Taxonomy (NCBI): domain Eukaryota; kingdom Metazoa; phylum Arthropoda; class Insecta; order Lepidoptera; family Nymphalidae; genus Heliconius; species Heliconius cydno. Next base: position 304,672 of record JAKRZM010001333.1, on the reverse strand, counting down.
TTTGTTTCCATATATATTTTTTTATTTATACCTTCATTTTGTATAGCATGAGTGCATATAAATATCTCGTACAATTGTTAATTTTTTTGTTTAAGTAATGTTTCAAAGAATATTACTAATACTTAATAATTCTTATTTTTTTATTCTATGTATTCTTCATTCTCTTGTTGCTTTGTCTTATCTAAAAAATATGTTATCTTAAACAGATACAAGTTATTTTTTTTTGGAAATTCGCTTTTTTATAACTAATTTTACTATACAATAGTTCTATCGCATGGCTTTTAGCTATACCTAGAGTGGAAAAATGCACCGTAAAGTAGACTACTAACAATATTTAATGCTGTCTATTTCTTAAATATAAACTAAATATTAATTGATATTTAACTCGTGATGTTTAAAACAAATAACCAATACATACACATATGGAACAGTATTAACCTCATAAACAACTGGCCGGATTATATACCTACAATTTGCAAATCGATCATCTTTTCAGGATATGACGGCAGAATTAGAAAAACGTATCGAAGCTTTAGAAGAAGAGAATCATGAGCTTACAGAGGCTTTAGAAAATGAAAGAAATTTAATGAAAATATTAAAGGACAAAATAGAAAAATCGAACAGGCTATACGACGAGAAAAAGGGAGAAGTGACTCACCTCAACTCAGTTGTAAGCGACATGCATCACGACTTTATAGATATACAGAAGAAATTTGATAAGTGAGTTTTAAGAATGTTTTTCCTTTTATTTTTACTTCACGCTATATCCGTGTACATTAAGGTAAATTGAATCTTTTATTAAAACACAGAGCTACTCATTTTCCGGTCTATTTTGAAACCATTGCGTGTTGAGTGGTGCAACTTAACGCTGCGCTTTGTCTTGTTACAAGAGCGGCGACATTTCCTTTTCCCCAAGTGGGACCAAACTTACAACCGTCACGCTTACAGGCACCCTGTGCCGCTGCGCCACGACAGCCTCATCTTTTCTTACACTTTAATGGTCATTGCTTGTATTCTTGAGTAATCGTTTGTTCTATTTATTATCTGATTTGAACTAAAATTTTCTACGTAATCTTTATATAGTAAAACAAATCAGTTGATATTTTTTGTATGTGTAATAAATAATTACTACATATTGCATAGTGTCTGAAATAGAAATATTTTAATATCTGGATGCAAAAATTAATAACACTGTTATTCAGAATTATTTATAATTATTCAGAAATATCTTACACTCGACTATAAACTCTTATAAATCTAAAATTTAATCTGAAAAATATATGTTATAGGGAAAAGCGTGAAAAAGACGAAGCACTACTACGCAACGCGCATATGTCGCAGAACATAGAGATGAGTCAGTGTAACGTACGGTATCTAGAGACGGAAGTAGTGGAACTGAAGGCAAAGATAATGGAGCTGGAAGCTGTTATTGCTCAACATAAAGAGGTTACATTTGTTATTTGGTATCTTTAAAAAAACTATATTAACTTCCCGCTTTTTTCCGCATAGCAATGTACGCGGACTTGGTGGTAAGACCCTCCGTTCTCCTCTATCAGCCGATAGACATTGTGTGTTTAGTGACGGAACTCAGCACCGTGCGTGTTGATTTCTTTATAATAAAATACGTATATATAATAAATAACGATATAGATAAAACAATAAAATTTAAGTTTATTTCGGATATTGCTAAGTAAAATAGATATGTTGAAATAAAATATACAGCATATATGACATTCATGCTTTACATTTTTTATATTTATAAAACCTGACAGTTACTTAAAAAAATATATTTATTAATTGCTTAAATCGTTTTAAACTTCATTAGATATTATTACTTATTGAAATATTAAGACAATTTTTTTTCACAGTATTTATTTTTAATAATTTTCTTATGACTTTCAGAATCAAGCACAATGTATGATAATAAAAGAAAGTGAATCGGCGAGAATAATGGAAACGGAGGAATTGAAGCAACGCATAAATAAGTCGATGGAAACTCAGACTGCACTCAACAAGACTATACAAGACTTGCAAACTGAAATCTGTGATAAAAATAAGGTAAATTAGTGCTTATATTAGATTAGAAATATTACAAAGATTGCCATCACTAACTATAAAAGAAATCGGTAAACCGTTTATATTTAAAAATATAAATATTCTTCCGAGTTAATATTTTACCTATAGTTATAACTATTAAAGACAGCTATTAAGACAACATAAATGAATAGTTTAAGTATATAAAAATAGTTGTAAATGTTAATGTAATCTTAATTTTTTTTGCATTTCCCACCGAAAAAAATATCTTAATTTTCGCTCTTTTTTCTACATTTTATATATTTTCCGGCCTCAAATTTTCGTTTTTAAATATAACTTACAGTTTTTTTTTATTAAATACTTAGGTACACTATAATAATTCAATTCCTTTCATAATAAAATCGCATTTTTCGAACGTTTGGTAAGTAACCACAGTTTTCCTTAAAATTGTATTAATATTTATACATGTTTAAATAAATATAAAAAGTATTAAATGTTAATTTCCAGAAAATGAAGACTTTAGATAACCGGATAGCGGACATGAAGAAGACTTTACAGCGTGAGCTACAAAGTAGTAAATCAGATCTAACATCTGCTGAAGAACAAGACATCAGTAGACGGTGAGTTAATTAAGTCAGTATTAAATAATCAACCTTTGTCCCATTATACAAAAAATATATATTTTGTATCACCAAGACTCGAAAACAAGAAATCGAAAGTATAATTTAAAATAAAAATTTTCTTAGACAGTGTCCGTCATGTTAGTCTAAATATTGACTATATTATGACGTCATACTTATTATTTACAATTTGTAAAGAAACAATTGACATTAAACAAAGAATCTTGCAAAGTCGAAATTAAAAGCATGTCTTCAATTAGTTTACATATATTAATATAGTAATTATTGTCATTGCTTAACATAGAAACTGTATAGTTAGTTTAATAATATTTTTTTATGTTAGGTATCAAGATAGTTGATAAAACAAAGTTTTCAAGTTATTTACAGTTTATTAGAAAATCTAATCATATAGGAAATTACATGTAATACAAATTGATAAGTATTTAATAAGGCCTTAATTACGAGATACGTTCAGATGAGATTTATGAGATGATGTGTTGCATTCGGTTATTTTTAATTAACTTTGCAGCTTTAATTATAAAAGTCAATATGGTTTTTTTATAAGTCAAATACTGTTCAAAATATTAATTTATTTTATGATGTCACTTGATTCAAAAGTCAAGTAGACTATTGCTCGTATCTAAAAAGGTGGTCTCCCGCAGGTACCTGAAGCACGTAGTGCTGCGGTTCCTAACAGCGCGCGAGCTGGAGGCACGCCAGCTCACACGCGCTCTCTCCGCGCTGCTGCGGCTTTCCGCGCACGAGGAGGCTCTACTGCGCGCCGCGCTGCCCGCGCGCTCCGGACTCACCGCCTGGTTCCCCTCGCTTAACACTTGATTACACTTACACTTGGTTATATCATTACACTGATATTTGATTACCTTATGCAACGATTACATTATGACCGTTAAGATCAACATTCTGCTCGAAGATATTCGGGCCTAGGCGATGATTCAATTGCTGTTGCCTACAGTTGAGTATAGTACTTGATTATAGTTGAGTAATGCTCCTCAGCCCGTCGTTAAACGTCTGGTTCTCGCGGCTTAATACTCGATTGTCGTGATCTGTTTAAGTTATGACAAACTGCTTACGCTTACAAACTGCTTATAATCGGTTACAGTGATCTGGTTGTTTAGGCATTGCCTCTTCGCTTTAACACTTAATTACAGTAATCTGTTATCTGACGTTCTCGTAGTGTAAACAGGACTCGCGGCGATGTTCCCGTCGTTTAACACTTGATAACAGTGATCGGTTGCGGCTTGAATATTATTGTTACTAATATTGGGCTAGGGAGTTGTTTGATTATGAGGTATCATAATGTGAAAAATTTTACCGGGCAGTATGATAGCGAAGTATTAAAGAGAAAAAGTGTGTATCAAAATCGTGCAATAATATAAATTTCATTTAATATACATTATTTTATATACTTTATGCTATACAAGTTATAGTATCAGAGATTTGCAAAAAAATCGTATTGTATAATAAAGCATGTATTGTAAACTAAATGTATTTATTTTATTGTTTATGTTTAAATGTATGTTTTTGTTATTTGTTTTCATAATATTTTATACAAATTGAGTTTTAAAGTTATTTACATTCTTTTTTCTAATATTAATATAAACTTTTTTGATTGTTTAAATATAAAATATTAAATAATAATAAGTACTATATATAAACCGGGAATATATGTTTTTCTTATTTTATAATAATTAAGATTTTTACCTTTATATTGAAAAAATGTTTTAGTAAAAACTTAAATAAATATGTTAAATGTTTTAGTAAAAGTAGTATTATACACGTAATATGTTTAAATGTTGCCTTAATAGTTGCTAGTCAAAAATGTACAGAGTTATAATTTTAAGGATTTCAATCATAAATTTCGTTAGCAGATAAAACTGAATAAACTTCGATAGAAATAAGATATTAGACGAATAAATAATAATTTTAATAAATTTAAGAGAGAACCCTTAATTATAGTAGAATACAGCTTTTGTAGGACTCTTATTTATATGTATTGGAAAAATTATCATTAGTATTTAATACCGATGTTATAAATAATCTCAAAGCAAACACTGCCTGACGTGGGTTGGAAGCAATGCTTGTTTATAGTAAATACAAATATTATGAATATTTACATTTATTTGACATATTTAAAAAAGTACATTTAATGATAGAGGGATTTATTAAGGAGAGTTACGCAGCTCTTTGATCTGAAAATTTTCATCAAAAATTGTAAACTTTAATTTGTTCTCTTATTTTAAAGATCTTAATTTAAATCTAGTCGTAGACAGAAATGTCTCGAGAAAATATTTATTTTATGTCCACAGTATTAGTGAATATAGTATTATAGCTGATTTAAATGGCACCTGTTTATAATTTAATAAAATTATATTTTTAAAACTACTTGTCGTTTTCTTCTATATATTATGTAATTATAATAATCCTATTATTCTATACATTCATGTTAATAGTTAATATTATTTTTATTAACTCAATTTATAACAAAATTGATACATTTGATTTAATTTAAATACATTTTTTTAAGGATTTTCTTTAATTTTAAAAGAAAAACGGCAAGTAAAATATTTTAATTATATTAAAAAAATATAAATTTCAATTCCTTTTTAAATACTCTTAAGATAGAGCAGTTTTAAGTCATGATCACAGGCAAACGCAGTTGGTACTTTTATTGCAATATAATGTATTCTGTATGTAGTCTGTGAAATAGACTACTTCTCATAACTAGCGATTGCTTAGAAAGTATTTGTACCGATAGATTGTTTGAGGCCCGTCGTGGCGTCACAAGCGTGTAACTGTAATCGCCACAGGTTGTGGGTTTAATTCCCACTCGAAAAAATAAAATATATAATATTTTTCAATTCTTTGCTCTGGTGACGAGCAAAGCGCGGACTTCCGCGCTTAACTGTACTTCGGCTGCTCGTCATGTAATGTTTCAGAATTCAGCGGAAAATGAGAAACGGAGTGTCTTAAAGCAACGTTTCGTTTGCATTTCCTGTGACGCTAAAAAAATCTTTTTATAATAAACATTAAAGCTAACTTTTACAGGCAGATGAAGGACAACAAATAAAATATATATTTATAGATTTTGTATATTTTATTTACAACTTATAATATTTCCCCGGAGCAGTCAGTATAGTCCTACTATGCGGTCCTTGCAGCAAGGCACGTAAAGTTATTATTCATATTATGGGTAATATATCCAAATACCAATGTTATTGAAATTGTAGAGTGAAATTAGACTAAAGCTTCAGTGACACAAGAAGAGATCCTCACGTAGTAAGTTAGTCTATTAGAATTGTCTAAATGGTTTTGTTCTGAAATAATTATTATCAATCGATTGTTAAATAAAATATTTCTCTTAAACACGCTGCCTATTAGTACAGCAATGAAGAAGCAACTCTTCTCGTGTAACCGTTGCGAAAAGAAAATAGGAAATTTACTAGAAATATATAATGCGGAATGTCTACATGTTCATTCTACGGGTGCTATTCAGTTTTAACCTAAAAGTGACAAGTTATTGCTTCAAGTTGAGTTTATTACATCTATAGTACAGATTCATCCACGCTATTGTCTGACTCGAGCTTCGTATTTGTAACAATCTTACATTTTGAGAAATTGAGAAAACATCAAATACAAAACTGCCTATATATTAGTGTCTAAATAGTTGAGATCTCATTTATATTATATTTTCCTACATAAAAAAGTTAATTGAGATGACAATCAATAATATCATTGACTAAGTTACGTGAAAATGTCGTTACTAGTCGTATGTCGTTACGACTAAAAAACAAAACGATGATATGACGATGTACCCAATTGACTCGCACTTGTATGTATTGTCAACAAGTTAATTTAAAAAAAAATGCAATATAAAAAAATCTTTAAGAATTAAAAGACATTATAATTTCAAATGTACGCAACTCATCACAGCACGATATTAAAAAGCTTACTTAAAATATATATATTTTTAATAAATTTATTTTTTTACATATTTTTTCATTTGTGATTACAAATGTTTAATTTTTTTAGTTATATTGACCTCATTAATTAAATTGTATTGTTTTAGAATGACACGCTTTGTTTTGTAGAAAAATGAAAATATAACTTTACTGAACTTGGCTAAAATATAGATAAGAAAGTGTAATTACAAATTATAATATAGATATATGTAATTGAAAGTAATGTTAATTAATTGCCACTAATAATGGATATCATTGTTTTTGCATATGAACAAAATAATTCGGTAGGAATAAATTTATCTACACAAACCAAACTGATTAATTTAATATATTTATATTATTATGTTTTTATGTCTATCAAACAAAAACTAACCCCAAACAATATTTACCGAACGACGAACGAACAAACTAACCTATAATCTTCAAAGATATCAATCGATCAACCAAAGTAGGTCATTTCCTAAATATCTGTCTAAAATTTTTACATTTTAATAGACATCAGGTTACGATATACCTAAAACAATAGTTTTGTCATTCACAATAAATAATACATATTCCGTCACATATATACATACATGAGTATGTAAAATCTGTCATTTATTCTGTTGTACAATTATTAGAACCATGTCACTATTGAAATTTCAAGAAGAAAAAAACATGTCCAATTTTTTTAAATATATTTTTGCTATAATAACCCGATGTTAGCAAGCTAAACAAGTCTAAAGTTTAATGCGTCCATTGCAGATGTCATTGAATAGTTCAGTAGTGAGGGGTACGAAGTCCGCTCCCGAGCGGAAGAACAGTGGCTCCTTGATGACGTCGGGGTCGAAACCTTCCTTTTGATATTTAATCTTTTTCAATTTAAATGTACCTGAAATTTATATACAAGTTTATAAGTATCATATCATTATTTAATATTATGTCCTATATGTATTTGTTACTTCTTTTAATTATTAAAATTAATTATTTAAGTATTAAAATTTTAATTACTAACATCATTACATAAAAAAGGATTGTAATATTTTCGTAAAAAGGTTAGAATGTATGAATAGAGGTAGATACATATATAATAGATATATCTATAATATATTCATGCTTTTTATCTATACCAAGGCCAGCCGTGGCGTAGGGGCACAAGTGTGGGACTTTAAACGCTTTCTTTTAGTTTGTTAAAATTATTTTTTGGTTATCGCATTTTAAATTGAGAAACTCAACCCCATATTTTGTCAACCAAAGAGAGGCAATGCAGTACCATTCTCACTCGGGACAACAAAATATTACTATATCCTCGTTCTGACAGGAGTTCTAAAATTATCTTAAACGGAAATAAAACAATACGAACTAGTAATCTCAATATCGTGCGCAAATCTCAGGAACAGAGGTCGCGCGTAGGACGGTAGCGCGAGGTCGAGCGCCGCGGCCAGGCTGCGCGCGTCGCCCGCCGCGCCCGCGCCACCTGCCTCACCCAGCGCAACCGCCGCCATGCCCGCGCGGCCCTCCGTCTGGGGGATCTGGGGGAAAACATGGTACACATATTTTCCAAGACTTAAACCCAATGGCTACTCTAATCTACCCTAGGAATAGGAAAAAAGGTAAACTAGGACAGGGTCTGCTAGTTACAGAAATAGGTCTTTCTGATGTTATTTTATCATCAGTATCATTGTAATATAATAGAATTTTTCAAAAACGAACTCTACCAACGTTAGACATCGCGAATTTGTGAAGCTGGTAAAGTTTATAATTCCTGACAAAGTGGTAATCATCACAGCAGAAAATGAGTTTATTTTAAACTATTTGTCTCAATTACGCTAATACAAAAAAAACCCGCCAAATTAAACCACTCAACATGGACCACGGATCACTCACCGAAACTCCATAAACAACACAATCCCGATGTCCGAGTGCTGCTTTAACGGCATCTTCCACTTCAGCCGTGGCCACGTTCTCGCCCTTCCACTTGTAGGTGTCCCCGGTGCGGTCCCGGAAGTACAGGTAGCCGAGCTCGTCGGCCACCAGGATGTCGCCACTCACGAACGCCACGTCGCCTTTGCGGAAGACGTCACGCACTAGCTTTTTGTTGCTGTCGGTCTGGAAGTATGTTAATTCTAGACTTAGTGTTAGTATTATATAAGTATTGTCCATGGCGGGGCTGTCGTGGCGCAGTGGGAGAGCCTCTAATTGATTGAAACACGAGGGTAGTGGGTTCAATTCTAACTCAGAGGAATGGTGTCATTTCCCAATATACGCGGGAACAGAATTTACGTAAAAATAAAAAAAAGAACGACACGCATGTCGAACTTTATGAACTTACAGCACAGTTTCTGTAATATTAGTTTCATTTCATCAGAATCATTACCCAATAAAAATATATACATATACTGCATAAAAAATACACAATAAAATAAAAATACACAATAAAAATGTTAATTATCGACTTGTAAAATAAAATTATTTGAAAAATTATGAATAAGTTATTGGCAATTATAATGGTAAGTCATTAGGATAGATTAGACAGACTAACTGTTGTGAAAAAAAATATATATTCTTATATCCATACCTTCCATACCTATATTATAAATTCGAAAGTAACTCTGTCTGTCTGTCTGTCTGTCTTTTACGCAATCAGGGCCAAACCGCTAATTTAATTGTGATAAAATACTCATATAGAGATACTTGAGGGTCTCGGGATGAACATAGGATACTTTTTTTTCTCATATTTGTAATATTTTCGATATATACCAATATATTAAAATACTTATTAATTTGACATGCAATTTATTCCGCCATGTTAATAACAACCGCCGTTGCTAAGCAACGATTTGCAAAGTTTGTTGTTAGAAAACGTCACCCAAAATGAGCTTGCTTAACGCATCTCTCTATTGAAAACTGAAAATAATTTCATAAATATATTTAATAAACATTCGTATAGTTCAAGCGGGCGTAGCCGCGTTCGGGTCCACTAGTTACATTATAAATACATACCATATCCATACCTATATTATAAATTCGAAAGTAACTCTGTCTGTCTGTCTGTCTTTTACGCAATCAGGGCCAAACCGCTAATTTAATTGTGATAAAATACTCATATAGAGATACTTGAGGGTCTCGGGATGAACATAGGATATTTTTTTTCGCATATTTGTAATATTTTCGATATATGGCAATATATTATAATACTTATTAATATAACTTGCCATTTATTCCGCCATGTTAATAACAACCGTCGTTGCTAAGCAACGATTTGCAAAGTTTGTTGTTAGAAAACGTCACCCAAAATGAGCTTGCTTAACGCATCTCTCTATTGAAAACTGAAAATAATTTCATAAATATATTTAATAAATATTCGTATAGTTCAAGCGGGCGTAGCCACGTCCGGGGTCCACTAGTACATTATATATATGCAATCACGAAATGAACTTTAGTTCATTCATTCAAACAAACAAAATAAGACATTCGTCTCTAGCTCATAATCTATATATATAAAATCCAAAGGTCACTCACTCATCACGAAATCTCAGAAACTACATGTGCTAGGAATCTCAAATTTTGCATAGGAGTTATTTATAGGACGTAGGTGCTCGCTAAGACGGGAATTTGCAATATTCGACTTCTAAGGGGTTGTTTTTGGGGTCGAAAGTTTGTATGAAACTTCGTTACTACAAATGCTACGAGTCTCAAATTTTGCATAGACGTCACTAGGACGTAGTCATGGAGACAAAAATTAATAATAACATAGTTCACGCGGGTGTAACCGCGAGCGGGCCGCTAGTATAATATAAATATGTCTTCACCATATTAAGTTGTATTCGTATTCATTACCTTGTCGACGTATCCGTAGAACTCGCGCGCCGCGTTGCCGTGCGCTATCAGACCGATGAACATGCCGGGCTCGTCTGGAATACAAATTACATTCATAGTTGAGGGTATAATAGCAAAGTCACAAAATACGAAAACAGTAAATTGCAATTTTCAAATACGTCTTATTATTATTTATTTCTACCAGAATATGATGTGGGTCTTTTAGTTGGAATACGTTACTCAAATAACATTCATCAAAGTAAATGGGTTCGATATCCACTCGACGAAACAAAATATTTATTTTATTTTATATTTCCATTCCTTCGCTCTGGTGTCCAGGTGCGCGGCGTTGAGTTTTGCCACTCAACCAACAATACTTCCAAAATTCGACGGAAAGTGGAGAACAGAGTGTTTTCTATTTCTATTGTATTAAATATTCCATATGTATAGACAGCGACAAGTTGCTATTTTATTATATGTATCGATATAGATGGTGAATAATTTATAAATATATTCCCAATGTAAAATTAAAGTTTTTTGGACAATTATGTATCTTCTTAATATTACTGTTTTAATATGTTAATTTTTAGGTAAATATTACATTCGAATATTATCATTATTTGATTAATGATTAGGTAATTCTTTCTAGGTTCGGCTTTATCTATGTTAATATTATGTGTATATATATGGGTAATATCTATATAACAAAACTACTATATGAACAATTTGTTTTGTTATACATAGATTGATATTTTTTCGCCAATTTTCACATTTAAACAAGCCTTATTTATGGCTTATGGCTGCAGAGATCAAAAGCAATGCTACCAGAGCGACCAGGACTGGTCAACCGTACTATACAAGAGTACTCACTGGGCTGACAGCGTATACAGAACCCGTCAGGTCCCCGCAGCAGCTCGCCGTCGTCGGAGGCGCGCACCAGCGCTATGGGCTGTATGGTGGCCGGCACCAGTTTGAGGAGGAAGCCCACCGCCCCTATTGTGTTGTCTACGTTCACTGTGTACCAAAATTGTTAGTAACTAGGTGAATAAGCATATAAGCTATGAGCATAAAATATGTAAAAAATTAACATTATAAAAGCAAATTCGACATGAGAATATGTAAATTAATAATTAATGCTAAACAGTTCTACGAAACAGACTTAATTTTAAAAAACATTCTTTACAAAGAGTATACGAAACTCATGTAAATAGAACAATTATATATACAAGAGGAGCATTTTGTTTCAAAGTCCATTTGATTATCAATTTATGTTGACACTTCCACACACTCAAAGTATATTTGTAGAGCGCGAATTCAAACAATCCAGCATAACAGATAAAGATAGTTATTAGTACTTAGTAGCCTAAATCTAGTGGTAGTTATAATAACCTTATTAAAAATATCTTAGTAATAGTTAAAACGGTAAAAAGCCGGCACAAAATTATTTTTACAATCAAACTGAGGCACAATGGCGCAAGCTTGCAACGCGACGGTTGTGAGTTCAATTCCCATTAGGGAATTAAATTCCTGAAGTACCAAAAAAAACATTTTTTTGACTTGTAATTAAAAAATAACTACTTACCTATATTAGCGTTCCCTTCAGTGGCGCCGTAAATTTCATTTATCTGAGGCACTTTGAATCTAAACATAAAAATATCCATTATATTATAACTGCTTATAAATACAAAAAATATATGCATTACTATAAAATCAAAATATATATAATTCTTTTAATTATATAAAGACTTTATATATTTACTTTATATATTTATTAAATTAAATTTTAATTTTAGTTAACAGAAATATAAAATTAAATTATTTCGGAATTAATAAATACAGATGTGAATTTTAGTTTTACTCCTTACGTTGTTAACTATATCATTAAATTTAAAAGTGTATAATAGTTATTTTAAATGTATAATAAAATTCATTAAACAAAAACAGTTTAATTAATATAAACTAACGTTAAATAGGAATAAATAAATATCAGTGTACTTATTTATCTCATACTAGCCTAACGCAAGTAAGCAAAGAACTAGTGATTTAGATGAAATTTTACAGCTTTTACATCAGAATATCCTATGGGCTACAATTTGGTTAAAACAACAATAAATCTGAGCCGGTAAAGTCGGGTTTTGTTAGCAGTAGTTTTAAAAATAAAATATTTTGACCCTATTTTAAGACGCGACGAAGTGATTAGATAACACAAAAATAATATTTACATAGCCGAAAAAGTTACGCAATTCACTGCCTACTTTTTAAAATGTTTTTGTCTTAAATGTGAAACATTGTCACCGGCACTAAGGCAGGCAGAGAAAACCTAGGGTAAAGACACTCCATTCCTCATAAAGACACTTCCGTTCGACGTTTTCCGCCGAATTCTTTATGGCATTGCGGTTTCGGCGGCGGAATTCAACGCCGCGATTTGCCTAGTGACCACACCGACGAAATGAAAATATATTTAATATAAGTCCATTCCTTCGAGTGGGAATCGAACCATCACGTTCACAATCGCACGCTTGTGCTCCTCCACCTTTCCCGACCTGTATCTCCTTGTTTTTCCCTACTAAACACTTGCCTGTCAACAATTTGTTGCCAGATGGCGGGCCGCATGCCGTTGCCGACCATGATGCGCACATTGTGCTGGGAGTCAGTCTCCTTCGGCGGGGCCGACACCAGGTACCGGCACATTTCCCCGATGTATTGCGTTACCTGACCGAAACAAACGCACTTTGACTTACTTTACTTACATACGTTAAATTAATTTAAACTATAGTAATCGATGCCATTAGCACACAGTTTAAAAACACGAAGACAATTAAATAAATATTCATATACATACTAAATGTTTTATGTAAATATATAGGTACAAGAGATAATTGTTTATAAAGATAAAAAATGTTACTTAAATAAGACTTTAACATTAAGGTTAAACGGGTTTACACAAATTAGTATCATTAGAATAGTGAAATAACAACGACATATTTTTTTCATTTAAATATTAACTAAGTTGTAAAAATTTACTGACATGTTAAGCCATATTTTTCAGCTCCACAGTGTATTCCGCTTACAGCCGATGATTATCCACTTTCAGCCAAATTTTCGATTTTTTATAGAAAATTAAAATATCAAATATTTCATTTCCTCGAGAAGGAATTGAACTTACGCCGTCGGGTTTACAGTCAGACGCTAAGCCACTGCACCACGATGGCCTCACTCTTTTATTATTTAACCACATTAGGTATACTATACAATATAAAATTACATTTTACATTACGTAGACCATAGTTACCGTGCAGTTATATTTAATGCAATCCGTCCAATAATTGGTGACGGAGAACTTGGTCCTGATGACGGAGGGTATGCCGTCCACGAGCGCGGCGGCCGTGCCCACCAGCCCGCCCGCCAGGTGGTACAGCGGCAGCGGGTTATAGAGGCGGTCGGACGCGCGCAGGCCCAGCATGTGCACCGTCGCCACTACTATTAGTAAATACCTGTGCGGGAATTATATACATATACTGTAACTGTGTACATATTGTAAAATACTGCTTGCATTCGGGATGTGAAAACCAAGCCATTTGATAGTATAAAAAGAATTTAACAGTATACAGCTCTATAATTTTGTAAGGTATTTACTATGTAGGTAGAATGTTTAAGGCGTCAGTCGCAAATTATTTTTGCCTAACAAAACCAGAACAATAGCTATATAAATATATATATAAATATCAATATTTCACCAAACAAAATGTATGAAAATTAAATATGATTGAAAATATTTGGTAAAATACTGATATTTTTTTATTAAGGAATTCGTTTACAAAAAAAACATTGTATTATATTGGATAAAGAATTGAACTAATTGTAGACAAGTTAGGATAGGTTTCAACGTTACGTTAATTTAAAATGACTTATTTTAGTATCCAAATAAACTTACTTAGAATTAGGTATGACAGCTGCTTTAGGCATTCCCGTGGTGCCTGACGTGTATATATATAGAAGAGTATCCCTGTATTGAGGCTTGTCTTCCACGATGGGGTATTCGGGTGGCTGCCTGTACATTTCGGCACCGAGGTCTACCACTCCCGGCGCACATTCGCCGTACAGTTGGAAGAGTTTCAGCTCTGAAGGGAGCTGATCTCTTACTTCGGAGATTGCTAAAATGTATAAAATTAAAGAGATATTTTACGAATGTTTATGGTTCGACTAGAACTCAATAAAATAACGCAGTTTCTGAGAAGTATTAGAGAGAAAGACAGGAGCAGTTACTTTTTAAAAGGTTTTAAACTATTAGCATCATTTGTACTTTCTTTAAATTTGTCAATATTATTAGTTACAAAAATGAATGTTATTAATAATAAATAAGATTTTTTTTCAGCTTCACGCTGTATCCCGCATACAGGATAAGCAGAGGGAGCCTATTATTAGGACACTCTACTCCACACTTTCCGCCGAATTCTGAAGACATTGCGTTGCATTGAGTGGTGGAAGACACCAGAGCGAAGAAAATATTTAATATTTAATTTCCTCGAGTGAGAATCAAACCTATAACCTGTAGCGTTTAGACACGCTTGTGCCTCAGCGCCACGATTGGCCTCAATATTAATATGATAAATAATAGTAATTCATTATTATCTAAAAATATAAAGAGTACGAATATATCGTATTATCCTCATTCCTCATACATATGTTACATATTAAAATATGTAAACACGTGAACTACATTATAACGGAGTATATTGGAAATCAATAATAAAGTCTAGTCTGGCGTAACCTCGACCACGTCACTGGCAGACTCAGTCAGACTGAAAACACTAGTGTCTTATTTTTTATTATTTTGTTTAAAAGGTAATTCAATATCTAGCGATACATTTTCTATATATTCATTTGATATAATTTAACAAATAAACCGAAAGCCACGCGATGCAGATAATTAAACGAGTATTAGGGAAGGGATCTCATCTACTATACTCCTGTTATACATTTTTAACTTAGTGATCTAGTGTTAAGTACTCTATTCTCCACTTTCCACTGAATTGTTGAGGCATTGCGTGTGGCGAGGCGGAATTAGGCGCCAGCTTTTGCTTCTAGATTTCGACGGAAACTGGGGAGCGGAGTCTCTTAACACTAGGCTCCCTCTGCATCCGCTATATGCGGGAAGTTAAAAAAAGTATACATCTTACCTTCTGCGAGCGATTCGGAGAATATGATGGCTTTTGCTTTAGCAACTTGTACGCAGTGGAGTAGCGGACGATGTCTCAGATTACTGTTGATGAGTGCTGACACTGCACCAAGCTTGGCCATGCCGAGCCACGTGTACACATATTCAACACAATTTGGCATAAACACACACACTACATCTCCTCGCTTGAGACCGAGGTGGTCTTGCATCACCCGTGCCACTCTGTTAGAGTTATCTGCCATCTGCAAGATTACAGACCAGAATTAGTTTTATTATTATTTTATATTTTTTTAGCTTCACGGTGTATCTCGCAAATAGCAGTAGGTAGGCAGAGGGAAACTAGTGTTAAGACACTCCGTTATCTACTTTCCGCCGATTTTATTGTGTTGAGTGGCGGGACTCAACGCCACATTATATTTTTATACATAGGTATAAGTATATGTATTTATATAAAATACAAATTATTAGCTGTGTTTTTTAATATTTATGTACCGAACTTGTCCTCATATAAAATCTTATTCTACGCATGGCCATCGAGGCTCAATGGGACAGCGCCTGACTGAAAACAGTCATAAATTGAAAAATAAATTATTTCCATTTCTCCGATTTTATAAGATACATTTCTTTTACTCAACATAGGAAGTCTCGAATTCGGGCGGAAAGCTTGAGAACTATATAACTCTACTTATAGATTCTTTCTGCCTATCCTAAAATATGCAGAATAAAGAGTGATGCTGAAAAAATATATAAATCGTCACCTCTTTGAAAGTCCAAGTCTTGCTATTGTCCCCAACCATGATGAAACACGGCGCGTCGGGATGCTTCAGCGCTCGTTGTGTAAAAAGCTCTGCGACGGTGTTGTTGTTTCGCCCCCATCGCTTTGACCGTATCATGGCATTTACATACCGCCATAGGAACCTAAATCAGAAGATTTTTCGCTTTTAGAAAAGAACATTTTAATTGCGAAAGTCATAATTAAGCCGGATTAAGACAATAAATAATACGTCATTAAAAGTATGTGGATCCAATAACTCTACAAACTGAAAGGAGAAAAAAGGAGAAAAGAAAAACGTTTTTGTAATAGTATTTTTCACTTTAAAACTTAAACAAAACTTTAGTTTGACAAAGATCGATACCTAAATTATATAACGACCTCTATACGTCATTACGTTCTACCGACAGGTGCTGGAAATGTTAAAAGTCAAGTTTTTCACATTTAGTAAATACAAATTTAGCTAATTATTTTTTGAGATCTTGCAAAGATACTCCAAAAAAACTTTGAGTTAAAAGTTTTAACTATTAGGTGTAATAATGTGATTCAAGGTGGTAATAAGCATGTACCTTTTTAAACTTTTTTTACAACACAAAAATACAAGGTCAGCAGACGGTTAAGCATATTCTCTCATATATTCATAGAATTATTAAAATTCAAGTAAGTAATTATGCAAGTTGCGACATTTTTATTTTGCAATATTTACAACATTATTTTAAAAACATTTTACCTAATTACATTATCCAACATTTATTGACTGTGTGTGTGTGAAACTAAAAGTTGCTTTAATATTTAGATGATAAAGGAAAGATGGCAACATTGGTCTTGTTCGAAATCTACGGTTATACTTATATTACATTAATAGTATTTCAATCATTAAACTATGGGTTGCCGCAAGTATGCAACGTTATAGCTCGATTACTAATTGCACCTTTTGAACAAAAGGAAGTGTCTGGTATGAAAACCAGTGCCTTCTGCAATTCGTAACGATACAGTACAATCTCTATAGATATATATATCTCTATAGATATATATATATATCTATAGATATATATATCTCTATAGATATATATATATATCTATAGATATATATATCTCTATAGATATATATATATATATCTATAGAGATTGTACTGTATCGGTTTGTACTGTATAGGTGTATCCAGCATGTAGCAGGGAAGGCAGAGGGAACCTAATGTTAGTCTTTATGATCTTTACAGCTTTACACCTTAAAAATATCAGTTGGCGTCAATGAAATACGCACGTTTTGCGAGCACTACGCACAAAGTTCAAATTTAATTTTAGCTTGATGGTCGATACATGTACAAGTACACACAGACACCGCTTGTTGCGCTACTATATATATCTTATAGTATGCAGAATTGTACTGTTTACTGTTGATCATAAGGTTTTGTTAGAACTCTCAAATCGTGACTACAATAATGCAAATTAATTATGAGTTAAGTATATATTTAAATTTCTTAAATACTCTCAAGTCATTCAAAAAAAATTTTTCCTAGACAAAGATATGTATCTTCAGATAGTACATGATACATAGGTATATTTCTTCTTCGCATTTTCAATAATTTCAACGCTTCTAGAAAATGGCTCGCAGTAAAAAAAAAGAAAAACAATTTTATTGTCCTAAATTACAACCTTCAACAATCAATATAAAAATAAATAATAAAAACGTAAATAATATATAATCATTTTTATAATACCTATGTAGTATACCCATACTCCTTCTATGAATTTATTTTTAACTACCGAACGGCTCGCGGCTTCACCCGCTAGAACTACACAATTATTTCTTTACTTATCTGAACGACTTTTGTGTTCCACAACAAATGTCGACAAACTAAAATTTCAGCTAATTCAATAATTACGTCATTTTGTATTTTTAATTAATAATTTGATATATATTTTTTATTTACATACCAATTTTTATAAAACAAACACTAAAAGTTTGCCAAAATACAATAGTGCAAGCTGCATTTAAATCGGTTAAGTCGATTCCGTTCTGTTTTTCCGTCGAATTGTGAAACAACGTTTGACACGCAATGAAAAGGATATTAGATGTGTGCATCCATGATAGAAGAGATAATCGGCTATATGTTTTAATTCCGTGGTTTCTAAATTTGATTTCTTTCACAACTCTAAGGGACAGTAGATAAAAATATGGATATCACTATTCCAAACTCCAAAAGGAGAATTGGCAGACCGAAACGGAGATGGCGAGACAAGCTGCACCATTGCAAGCCTGACTGGTATTCCATAGCTCAAAATAGACCAAAGTGAAAGAAATGGACAGAGGGCTTTTGCCCAACAAAGGGATAGTACAGGATAGGATTTAAAAGGACAATAGACCTGAGTATTTGATCTTAATTTCAGCTTAAGACCTCCACGCTTTCTTAAATAAGATCTTGACGGACGGACGACAAAGGGACCCTAAAACTGTTCCGTTTCTTCCTTTCGAAGTACGGAACCATAAAATTCAATTACAATACTGTTTCCCTGAGTACGTACATCTGTGTACAACTAAAAAAATAATCTAAAACAAAAATGAGTAAATAAGTAATTGTTTTTGTCGCATGTCCAATTTGTAGCATTGTGGTGTACACTGTACTGTAGGCATCGATCGGAAGCACGTCGCCGTTCAGCCTTGTAAGAGAAGCGGTGTTTTAAGCTGTGCATTATATAAACTAATAATATTATGTAATAGATCCCATAGGAAGGAACCTTTTAAATATGTTTCTTTTCTATTGATTATAAAAACAATCACAACAAATAAAAAAGAAGTCAAAGATTAGTTAAAGATATAAAAAGATGTTAATTTTAATGTTTTAAGTTCTATATTTTTAATATTAATTACTCGTTTTCCATCAAATAAACATTTAATAATAAATAAGATGTTCATTTTAATTCTTTAAACGGCTATATTAGGAGCTATTATAATAAAAGAAAAATATACACGAGAATTAAAATATAAATTAAGGTTTCATATAAACTTTGTTAGATATTACATTTCTAATTGGGATCTTGTCCAAATGGAAACATGCAATTTGAAAGTATTAAAAATATTTATTATATAAATATTTTAGATTAGAAGTTTCATTAGATTTCAGCGTTAGCCTGAAATATACTTTCATAGAAAGTTTCATAGAAACTTATTTTATTTTTAATTATTTTGTGCGATTCGTGCAAGTCTTGTAATAAGTGACACACTTTGCACCATTTACAGAAAATACGTTCTGGATAGCGTAACTTTATCAAGGGACAGTAGGAAATATTTATTGAATAATTAAAAAAAGTAATTTTTATTTTTCCTCTTTCGTGTTTTTACACATATTTAAAGACAGTCGAGTAAAATCTAATAAAATTCTAAGTAGATGCTTAGCATATTAGATATAGCCTATAGGTATGTACATATACAGTCGAATAATTTAAAAGTTATTGAAATTGCGTCATATCTTTTTAATATCTTAGCAATATTTATTTTTTCTTCTTTCAATATTTATTGTCTGGTCTTCTGCCCATGTGTACTGACAATAAAGCTATAAGGATTCCTAATCGCCACGAAACCTTATAATGTTTAAACGTTGTTTAAAATGCAAATAGCGTACCACCATTGACGCTCTATCACATTATAATACAAACCTTAACATTATTTAACTTTGCATAGAATATTTAAAGGGAAGTGACCAGACGAAAAAATTCTATGGGAAGTGTTGTAGGGCATGCCGCATGACTCACAGAAAGTCCAAGTCCCTCAGTGTGCCGGTATATTTATCCTAAATGTTTTATTAGTAAAAGGTACAGGTATTCAAGTAGAAATAAAGGTATTCAAGTAAACTCAGCGTAGTGATATATAACTCTGTTCTTTAGGAGTTCTTGTGTCGCTTCACTTAGTAATTCTATTACTACATGTTTTGTTCTAATCTATGTATAAATTATTATACATAGATTAGAACAAAACATGAGAACGGTAATTGTTGCTAGCACATTAATATGTACTGTATGTGCTACGTATTTTTTTCACTTCATTGATAACATAAAAGTAAAGCATTATAATGACAGTGACGTTAATTTCCAAATTAACAGAATTTATCATGACAGCATTCCAGCGCAATATACCAGAATTTCTTTGTACTCATAAATGAAGGGTGAAGAAATTAAATTATTTTGTTATTTTGCGTGTATTTCTGTAACGTTTCTGATCTATTTTGGAGATGTTACTCACTTGACGTCCCTGGGTAATGTTTTGATGATCACGTAAATCCGCTTCCTGTATCGATAGACGCAAGGCGCAACTGCGAGGATCGCGAATATAGCCGCTTTGGAGAGCGTGCTCAGCACGGCGGCCATCGCGGCGGCTAATGCCATCAGGGCGACGAGCGCTGCCAAAAGCGCGTCCATGCTGGCGACCGGCCCAGTGGGACACAATTTCAGAGATGTAACTACACACAGTCAACAAACTCAACGATATACGCGAACGCGGCAACGCGTGTTCCCGCGACCACTTCTTTATAGCAAATGCGCAAGGACGTGCGCCGCGCGGCACGTCTATGGCGGGCTACGGCGCCGGGCGGCCAGATGCACATGCGCGAACAGCTGATCCTCGAAGGGACCGTTTGCCACACAAAAAACCGTTACCTACCATGGAACTAGAAAATTATATGTAAAAAAATATAAAGGACCAAGGACGCCGCTTTTTTCTATTCTTATGTACAGACGACGGCGAGCGTTCTGTCATGTTTGGATTGATTCCAAATTCTAAAATGACATTTTATTGTTTGATGTGTGATAAGTTTTTAGCTATAGGTTTATCGCTCCGATCGATAATAGGCGGCTTTAAATACTGAAGAAAACTCATCTACTAAGATGCTTAAAAAATTAATAGATATATTTTTCTTTTAAATGTTACTATAATTTACTTTATGTGAAGTTAAGGGCTTAAGTACTATTAAAATACCTAAATGTTTCTGAATCAAATTTATTATTGTAGGATCAAACGGTTTGGATATTTTAGTTTATTAAAAATAAAAAAGAATTGGTTTTAATAAATTTGATACGGTACTGTAAACAAGTGGTGGCAGCCTGAACTTATGTTTTCTGAACTTTTACGCATTGGTCACTTTGAAAAAAATTATAAGAAAAATCCTAAAATCAAATCTGAGCGGATGACTTCAGCTAACTTCAGGGCAGCAACGACGTGTAGACCATATTGTAGGTATATCACACATGACTACCCTAAAACATATTGGATACTATGTTTTTTTTTATTTTAGTAAACAATGTACTTACTTTTTATTTATTGAATATGGAATTTGAGACAGTTATATTTAATGTACAGAAGTGCGGAATGAAAATAATGCATAAAAAATACTTTATTTTCCGCTTCACATTGTATACTGTTAAAACATTCCGCTCCCTACTTTCTGCCCAATTCTGTGAGTAGCGGAATATCATGCCGCGCTTTGCCCCGATGTCAGAGAGACACACCGAAGAAATAAAATTAAATGAATATGCAATAAAATATTATAATGTATGGTGTATAAATATCACCGTTCTGGAAAGACGGCGTCGTTGAGGTCTCCACCCAACATGCAATATTTCTAATTAAGTTAGAATTTTGAGAACAGAATGTTTTGACTTAGATTTACTCTCTCTCTCTCTCTCTCTCTCTCTGCTAAACTAAATAACCAAGAAGAAAAAAATTAAATTAATATATCTATACCTCCTACATTATTTATATATAGATGTAGATGTCTTTTTGTTCTTTATACTTGCAATATGTGGTTTCATTGTTTTTATTAATATGTCTAATCTATGTAACCGTAACATGAAAAAATAATAAATTCCTATTCATAATTAATTACAACAAATAAGTCGAGGAAGTGAAATATTTATTTACGTTTATATTTCCATTTCTACGCTCTGGTGTCGAAGCCAAGCGCGGCGTTGAGTTCTGCCACTCATGACGCAATGCCTCCAGAAGAGAGAAGAAGAAAGACGGTGGAAAGTGGGGAACGGAATGTCTCAACACTAGCTTCCCTCTGCCTACACTGCTATGTGCGGGATACAGCGTGATTTTTTCTGTGAAGCTAATTTTTTTATAACCAGTACATTCTGCACTCCGCAACAATACAGTGCAATCTCCATATATGTAATATTAAAAATATACTTTATTTCCGCTCCACGCTGTATCTAGCATGTTGCATGATAGGCAGAGGGAGGCTAGTGTTAAGACACTCCGCTCCCCACTTTTTGGCGAATCTTAGAGGCATTGCGTGTTGAGCAGTGGAATTCAACGCCGCGCTTTGCCTCGATACCAAATTAAATTATTTCCTCGAGTGGGAATCGAACCCACTACCAGTTACGGTTAAAACGTTTACGTACAAGTTGAAAACTAATGTCCCTGCATAAAAATTACGTGTAAGAAAATAAATAATATAAGAATGTAAAAAATATTTTGAATAGTTTCTCTATAATAAAATAGAAAGAAAACAACAGCATACATAATACTAAGAAAGATCTTTGGAATAAAATGCAGTAGTGGCTTATTTTAATTGAACAAGTAAATAAATATTAACTGTTAATTAGGAAAAAAATAAAAAGGTAATAATAAAATTTAATAGTTATAACAATTTTATTTTATTACCATATGTCAACATTGACCCATTACCATGTATTCTTTTACCAAGTCCATACGTAAATCTTCAGTCTTAATTCAGACTGGAATAATATTGTAGTAGTATATTTAATGTTAAAAAATATTATATCAGTTTAACAGCAGCAAGTAAGTATTAATTTATTTAATAAACATCCTTGAAAAATATGAGTAGTGTTATATGATGTGTTTTGTAATTTAAAAAAATATTAAACGGGTTTATTCATTACATTTATGAAATAAAATATCAATATTTCAAAACAAACCATAGTGAATATTTGACATTTAAATTTTTTTTATAGTATAAACATTGTAAAAATATTTTATCATTTTGCAAATTCATTGGAAACATTATAAAGAACATATATTTCTTTCATATACCACACTATACATATAATTCATAACTTTTTTTAAATAGTCTATAAATAAAGTTCGAAGTTCAAGTATAATGATGTTATCTAACTTATAAAAGGAACTAATTGTTATTCAAATATTTTATTAACACAAATGAGCAAGTGTACAAAATGCTCGGTTTTTTGTTTATGCATAGTACATTTATTTACATAAAAGTTTATATAAAGGAAAGGGATTGTTAATCAGTAAACTGTGGACTTTACTTAAAGAGGAGCAATTAAACAAGAACTATTTTAAATCTAAATAAGACGGTCTTAAAATTGAGAAAATAATAAGAGATATGCAGTCCGCGAGGTCTAACCTGAGCTTTGCATTTGTGTGAGTGTTCATGTATGTATAGTGTAGATGTGACGTCATCTGTCAAGAACAGCGATCTTTTGCTTGGCTTAAACAGATTTATCTTACTGTACTGATAGCAGCGTCGTGTATTTAATTCATATATTTTTTATTTATTTAAAGTGAAATATAATGTTGACACTATCACTATACAAGAATGGAAACGTGAACACAATGCTGATTTTGATGATATACGGAACGATTTATGATTAAGAAATACGAGAAACATTAGCAATATGTCCAGTTTTGGGGAATCGACATATTTTTTTTTATTGAACTGTAGTAATTTTATTTGAAGTGTTTTTTTTTTGGCTTTACTATTAAGACACTTAACAAATACAAAGCTCAGCTTAAGCCTCGCGAACTGAGCGTAAAGTTACAAATCAAGTAGGTACTTCATACAACATTTACATAAAAAATAATTACACATTGTTTTAATATGGCATTATACATTTTAACAACAACAATAATTAAACTTTGTAGAGAATAAAGTAAACATACGTTAGTTAATATATATTTTTTAAATCTAGAGAAGTATAATAAATAATAACTAAAGCTTTTTAAAGTAAGAATAAGGTATGAGAAATATTAATTAATTTGTTAGTGAAATAATCACATTGTTACATTGAGTATAAGAAAATTTCAATTATAAATAATATTAAATTATGTTTATATAATTACAGAGATTTGTTCAACAGATCTTGATAAAAAAAGGTCATTGATTCTAAAAAAAATAAATCTGGTGAACGAGATTCCCAGTACAATATTGAGAACATTTTATAATAGTTTAAAACAACTGAATACATACACCATTATATGTATATCATTGTTTATAAATAGATAACCGATGAAAAACAAATTAGTTTATTGAATCAATAATGAGAAAAAAAAGTAAATATATACAACAGCAAATACTTCAACTAAAACGATAATAGAAAAATAATCATTTTAAAATACAAATCTTTAGTTGCTATTAAACTTAAAATAAATATTTTAAGACTTCATAACACCCAAGAGATACAAGTACATATAAGAAAATTTTCACTAATAGTATAAAATATGGTAATTTTATTGCAAGCATAAATAAACACTTTTATATAGTTTTTCTTTAAAAAAAAATATTTACTGTTTAATGATTTCACAAATAACTGAAACTATCTTATATAAAAATATACATATATCATTTATGCAATCATACTAACAAGCCATATTGTGATTACAGCAAAGGCTAAAATGCTTATTAAAGGCAATAAAGTTGATATAACAAATACAGATTCATCATATATTATATTATAAAACTAATTCATTAAAAATGATTCAATTTTAAATTACAATACATTACCATGGGAAGAATTCAGTAACCAAATAAATATTTAAATTGTAACATATGACTTACCCATATTCATATAAAAATCATATTTAAAAAAAAGTATTATTAGATACATCGAGACGAAAAGTGAGGTAGAGATTCTAAAAAATATTGTTTCAAGACTTTCAATTTACCAAACTCTTCTCAGTAGAATGGGAGTATAATTTGGAACTTTATTTAATGGTAAAAACTAAGAAATCACAGTCTAATTTGTCCGTTGATAATCTTCTCATATTCCTGGAGTCCTAGTGGCAGGTACTTAATTAGTTTTAGATCCAAGTAGTAAAGTTTGTCTCCTTTCACTAAATTAGGGTCAAAACCTTCCTTTTGTAAATCAGTCTTCTTCATTTTGAATGTACCTGTAAAATAATTGTATTATATTTGCAATATTTTTTTTTTCTAAGTGTATCAATTATTTAAATAAGATTGTATCCAGTATCAAATACTTTATACGTTAAGCCGGTGACAGCACTTGGCTTAATTCTTAATTTTTTACAGATTTGCCCTAAGAGTTAGAAAGAACACATTTGTTGGGGGATACAGTCCCATTTGGGTGAATTAATTATTTTCATTTCCTCGATCTGGCAGGAAGTTAGAGTGTGGCGTTAAGTTCTCACATTCAACACTAGTGATTTTACGTTCCGGAAAAATGAAGAAATTATTCCAATTTTTCCACTTGGCTCGGCTTTGGATTTGGAACCTGTTCGAATCAGGTCCACTGTGCCAAATGTACTTTTGTTTATTCCCTTGTTATGTACCTAAAATGGAACGAAAATGAACGTGCACCAGTTGTTTTATTTCTAATGAGAGAAGAATAAAAAATTGGAACAGGTCCATCTGCTCCGAATTTTGCTTTCTCGTATTATTTCCCCATGCAAGTTGGTTGTCTGTTTGTTTTTTTAAGTGTGATACGACAATGGAATGTCTTAAAACTAGGTTCTTTCTGCCTACCCTGCTACATGTGTGAATTTAAAAATATATATGTTCCCCACCAGTCATGTCCATGGTCGTCATGACTCTCAGGAACACGGGCCTGGCGTAGGGCGGCAGGTGCTTAGACAGGTCCGCGGCAAGCTTGTCCAGGTCCAACGTACCCCGAGTATCGACTATGCCGCACATACCCGCTCGACCTTCTGTATTGGGCACCTGCGTTAAAAAAAGTACAGTTCTTTACATAGACCTTTGGCTTTCTTCATCTTAACATTCCACTTAAAATCGTAAAATAAGTTAATTTTTAACAAAAAGTAAAACAAACTTCTAACAACGAACTAAAAAGTAAAAAATAATTTAACAAAGATTTTATAATTTTAATTCGGTGTCAAGTAACCTTACTACAGTATGAAATTACTAAGCCTGTTTGTTTTAGTTGGCATAAAAAATAAATATATATTTTGTAATAAAACGTTTTTGTAAAATTAATACTTAAACTTAATTAAAACCTATTATTTTTTTACAGAAACAATATTAACTTCATTACTAAAGCAAATAAAAAATAGAAAATAAAGCATTTATTAAATGTTGTAATTATACATACATTTATCTACAAATTAGTAATAAAAATATAATTTTACAATTGTTTAAAAACAACACGTTTTGCCTTATAAATGTTTTGAAATTAAATATACATTTACATAATAGTTGATGACTACGCTTATAAGATATTAAAACAAGAAAAGAAAATAGAACAATTAAGATTTTTAAATAAACGTGTTTTTCCGCCTACCGCCCTTATAAAGAATCTAATGTCAAAAGATTCCATTTTCTTCGTTCCTACCGAATTGGTACAGAACATTTATATTAATAAATCTTAATAATTTGTTTCATTTGACGCTGTCGTCGCGCAGGTGTATAACAGTTGTGGGTTTGATCCCCATATGGGGAATGACATATTCAATATTTTCATTTCCTCGCTCTAGTAATGAAGCAAAGCCTAACCTCTTTCGTGAGTTCTCCATTCAACGTGACACTGGCGAAGTGATTTTGTGCTCAACTGGCACGCTCGGAACGCCATATTAGAAAGAACAGAACAGAACAGAAGCAAAGCCTGAGTTTAGCGCAACACACTCAGTACACAAAGGCGCGACATTCGGCGGAAAGTGGGTAATGGAGTGTCTTAACACCAGGTTACAACGAACACTAANAACTGAATACATACACCATTATATGTATATTATTGTTTATAAATGACAAACAAATCAGTTTATCGAATCAATAATGAGAAAAAAAGTAAATATATACAACAGCAAATACTTCAACTAAAACGATAATAGAAAAATAATCATTTTAAAATACAAATCTTTAGTTGCTATTAAACTTAAAATAAATATTTTAAGACTTCATAACACCCAAGAGATACAAGTACATATAAGAAAATTTTCACTAATAGTATAAAATATGGTAATTTTATTGCAAGCATAAATAAACACTTTTATATAGTTTTTCTTTAAAAAAAAATATTTACTGTTTAATGATTTCACAAATAACTGAAACTATCTTATATAAAAATATACATATATCATTTATGCAATCATACTAACAAGCCATATTGTGATTACAGCAAAGGCTAAAATGCTTATTAAAGGCAATAAAGTTGATATAACAAATACAGATTCATCATATATTATATTATAAAACTAATTCATTAAAAATGATTCAATTTTAAATTACAATACATTACCATGGGAAGAATTCAGTAACCAAATAAATATTTAAATTGTAACATATGACTTACCCATATTCATATAAAAATCATATTTAAAAAAAAGTATTATTAGATACATCGAGACGAAAAGTGAGGTAGAGATTCTAAAAAATATTGTTTCAAGACTTTCAATTTACCAAACTCTTCTCAGTAGAATGGGAGTATAATTTGGAACTTTATTTAATGGTAAAAACTAAGAAATCACAGTCTAATTTGTCCGTTGATAATCTTCTCATATTCCTGGAGTCCTAGTGGCAGGTACTTAATTAGTTTTAGATCCAAGTAGTAAAGTTTGTCTCCTTTCACTAAATTAGGGTCAAAACCTTCCTTTTGTAAATCAGTCTTCTTCATTTTGAATGTACCTGTAAAATAATTGTATTATATTAGCAATATTTTTTTCTATGTGTATCAATTATTTAAATAAGTTTGTATTCAGTATCATATACTTTATACGTTAAGCCGGTGGCAGCACTTGGCTGGGATTTACCCTAAGAGTCAGAGAGAACATGTTTGTTGGGGGATACAGTCCCACTTGGGTGAATGAATTATTTTCATTTCCTCGATCTGGCAGGAAAACAGAGCGTGGCGTTAAGTTCTCACATTCAACACTAGTGATGTTGCGTTCCGGAAAAATGAAGAAATTGTTCCAATTTTTCCATTTGGCTTGGCTTTGGATTTGGAACCTGTTCGAATCAGGTCCAACTGTGCCAAATGTACTTTTGTTTATTCCCTTGTTATGTACCTAAAATGAAACGAAAATGAACGTGCACCAGTTGTTGTATTTCTAATGAGAGAAGAATGAGAGAAGAAATGAGAAAGAATGGAACAGGTTCATCTACTCCGAATTTTGCTTTCTCTTATTATTTCCCCATGCAAGTGGGTTGTTTCTTCTTCTTTTTAAGTGTGGCGCGACAATGGAATGTCTTAAAACTAGGTTCTTTCTGCCTACCCTGCTGCATGTGTGAAGTTAAAAAATATGTTCCCCACCAGTCATGTCCATGGTCGTCATGACCCTCAGGAACACGGGCCTGGCGTATGGCGGCAGGTGCTTGGACAGGTCCGCGGCCAGCTTGTCCAGGTCCAACGTACCCCGAGTATCGACTATGCCGCACATACCCGCTCGCCCTTCTGTATTGGGCACCTGAGTTAAAAAAAATACAATATATTAATTACCTTTGGCTTTCTTATACGCACATAACTCTTCTTGTCTCTTTCATTCTTATATTCTTATAATTTAAACCTTATATCAAGCACTATTTTTTAAAGCAGAATACTTTACATATACATGTGTCTTTCTATTATGTAAAAATGTTTAGTCGTTGCGGGTTATTTTTTTTAAGTGTACGGGGCTGTCTGGCCATTATTTATTTTTAAAGTCACCTGAACATCGTAATGACAGCGGAGGCATTTTATTATTTATTTTATTCAATATTTTATTTTTATTTGAAAACTAGTGCTTCCCGTGTGGTCTCATTTTTTTTGGTCAACTTTTGACACTGGTATCTATGAGAAAATCACATAAGTCTTAAATTTGCTTTCGGTAGGTGCGCGACAAATGGACTAATAACTCAATTTCGCGCCAATCGATTTCGATGACGATTCAATTTTATTTGAAAGGATACACTTCAAGGATAGTTTGATGAAAGTTTGGTTAGGTTCTGATTATGGGATCCGGTTGAAATTGAAAAATTTTTGTTTTATTTTGGGTAAAAATTATAATTGTACTGTAATAGTTACAAGGAAAAACATTGTTAAATTTGGTGTCAGAAATGAGAGATTCCTCATCGTTGCATTTCTTTTTTAACCAATTTCAAAAAAAGGATGTTCTCATTTTCAATCGACTTAAAAAAAAGACGGGTCTCCAATTCTCCCTGTTATGTATATTCTTGTCAATATATTAAATTGTTAGTTTGCACAAAAATATTACCTAATAGATTAAAGTTTTACATAGGACAACCACTCACTACTCGTTTGAGAAGCATCCTTTTAAGTTCTACCATAACTTAAAATCGTAAAATAAATTAATTTTTAACAAAAAGAAAAACCAACTTCTAACAAAAAGTAAAAAATCATTTAACAAAGATTTTATAATTTTAAGTCGGTGTCAAGCTAATGCTACAATAACCTTACTACAGTATCAAATTACTAAGCCTGTTTGTTTTACTTGGCATAAAAAATAAATATATAGGCTAAGTTTGTAATAAAACGTTTTAATTACACTGTTTTTGTAAAATTAATACTAAAACATTATTAACTTCATTACTAAAGCAAATAAAAAATATAAAAATAAAGCATTTATAAAATGTTGTATATACATTTATCTACAAATTAGTAATCTATATATATACGCACGCACAGCCGTAACCGCTGTGCGTAGAAACGTGAAATTGGACAGATGTTTACTTTCGTAATCTGGACATCCACTAAGAAGGGATTTTGAAAAATGTTAACCCTAAAGGGGTGAAATAGGGGTTGAAAGTTTGTATGGAAAAAAATTTAAATCGCCACCGATTCTTTTAAAATTTAAAATTTAGATTTTTAAAAGTATTTAATTGAATACGTGTTTCATCGTTTTCTAGAATTCTCGCCCTAAGGGTGCAAATAAAGGGTTGAAAGTTTGTATGGATAAATTCTTAAATCGCAACCGATTTTTATAAAATTTGAAATTTAGACTCTTAAAAATATTTCATTGAATTGAAATTGAATTGTTTCATGATTTTCTAGAATTCACCCCCTAAGGGTGCAAATAAGAGGTTGAAAGTTCGTATGGAAAAATCTTTAAATCGCCACCGATTTTTATAAAATTTGAAATTTAGACTTAAAAATATTTCATTGAACACATGTTTCATGGGTTATTAGAATTCACCCTTAAATACGCAAGCGAAGCTGCGCGCCTCCGCTAGTAAAAATATAATTTTACAATTGTTTAAAAACAACACGCATTGTTATATAAATATTTTAACATTCAATATACATTTACGTAACAGTTGATGACTACGCTTATAAGATATTAAAACAAGAAAAAAAAAATAGAACTTGGAACAATTAAGATTTTTATATAAACGTGTTTTTCCGCCTACCTTATAAAGAGTCTAATGTCAAAAGGTTCCGTTCTACCGTCCGTTTAATATCAAATTCGTACAGAACATTTAATATTAAATCTTAATAATTTATTTCATTTGAGGCTGTCGTCGCGCATGTGTGCTATAACAGTTGTGGGTTTGATCCCCATACGAGGAATGACGTATTCAATATTTTCATTTCCTCGCTCTAATAACGAAGCAAAGCGTGAGTGGAAGTGGGAAACGGAGTGTCTAAACACCAGGTTACAGCTAACACTAAAACTGTTTCAGCCAAACATACCAATACACCATAAACGACGGCGTCACGTTGATCAGCCACTCCCGATATGGCGGCCTCTACTTCACTGGTGCTGACATTCTCTCCTCGCCAACGGAACGTGTCTCCGGTTCGATCACGGAAGTACAGGTAGCCTAGCTCGTCCGCTACTAGGATGTCACCTGGGAAAAAAAATTAAAGGTTTGTACCTGTGTTTTCTTCTATAATAAGTATAATACATATAATCATATTTTTAATATTTTTATCTACACTTAATTATCATAATAATAATTAGATATAGATACTTTTTTGTATCATAAACAAAGTATACAATCAAATCAATTATGTAATGTTGTAAGAGAGGTAACAGAAATTACATACCTACTTTCCCTAGTATATAAGTATACAGCTCGCAGTAAATTCTTAGCAACATGCCGCGAATGGTCAATTTCAAAGCCAATAAATGGCGTGCCAACATAGAAAATATATCGTAATATGGCAGAAAGCCAAATATAAAAACCAATCATAAAGTAATAGTATTTTGTAATTCTATAGATATACACTTCATTGTAAGTTGTCAAAGAAAATTTACGTAGCCGATACGTACATTATGTATTTAAATTGTAAACTTGATTTTAGAATATAATGAATGTCATGAATGTCTAATTTAAACATATTTCTTTGAAGAGACCAACTATACTCTTTTAATAAGGAATAATAAGGATAGATCTTTCGTTCAAGAAACTTAACAAATAACTATTTTACAATTTCTAAAGAGGTAAACCTACAAATGGTAAAGATAATTAAAACCAAAGCAGGTATATTTTAAGTTAAAATTAATTATCTATATAATTATGTGTTCTAATGCATAGTTATTTACTATGTTTACAATATAAGGAAATATGAAAAACACCTGTTAAATAAGTTTTAATACATGCTATAATATGTTTGATATTACGTGATATATTATCTATCCATATATTGTGTATGGTAATTACATATGGCATTGCATAGTATCTTAATATAACTCCGTAAAACCAAATGATCTTTGATCAAATATTTAAACAAATATTTTTAGTATAAACATTTGGGCTATTTTCTAATAATAAAAAAATCTTTTGAAAAATATTATTGTTTTCTAATCTTAAAAATCTTCTTAAAACATCAACTTACCCGATATAAAAGCAGCATCGCCACGTTTAAATACATTTCGTATTACTTTTTTATCGGTGGCAGACTTGTCAACGTAGCCGAGATATTGTCGCGTAGGATTATCTGGCGATATCTTCCCAATAAACACTCCGGGCTCTCCTGCTTGAGCTATCTAATTTTAAAAAATTACTTGTTTATAATAGATCGGATACAAATGTACCTATATACACAAACAAATAAAAATAAATAATAATAATAGGGGGACATTGGGGTCAAACTGTAAACCAGATTAGGGGTTCGTTTGCCACTCAAGGGAATGAGTTATTTTCATTTACTCACTGGCAATACGCGGCGTTTATTTTTAATTAAAAAATTCTTCTTTCTTTCAAAAATTTCTACATATACATACGTGATGGTTGTGGCTTCGATTCATACACGATAAATAAATTATTTTTCCTTCTCATTATAGCCCGACAAAAACATTTATACCGCCACTTAATGCAGTATTTCGAATTAGGGTGAAAAAAGTATAAATTACTGTTCAAAGTGCGGTGAATTATAAATAAAATTAATTATTTTCCGCAACATTACAAAAACAATTCTACTTCGCTATTGTCGTTGGTTGTATTATAATAGTCAATTATATGATAAATACATACCTGTATGTGTATTTATAATATATAATATTATTCCTCTTACAATAGCTTAATTATAAAAATATATTTTTAATATATTAAATTAATATAGTTATCATTTATTTCCGCTTAAGTGGAAAATGTGTGATTTCTTACAATAATCAATAGCTATAACTTTATCTATTAAAGTTTTTAATAAATTTTATTTAAAAACAATATTTAAAGAAAAATTACAAACAAAAAAATACACAGAAAAAAGAAACTCGTTCAGAAATACCACTAAGGAATAATATATTACTTAATTTTGGGTTTTATTCACCTGGCAAAGTCCCCTGGAATCCCTCACGGGTTCACCGTCCTGGTCCACTTTGATAATAGCTATGGGATATACATTCGAGAATATTCTGGATATAAAGCCGATAGCGCCCGGCGTACCATCAGTGTTAGCTATAAATAAAAGTAAACTTTCAATAATACTGATAAAAAAAATCTAAATAAAAAATAAAATGTTGAAAGAATGGACACACAATGTTTCCCATCCCAAACTTTTCGCCGAATTTTCGAGGCATAACGAATTAAATGGTTTTTTTTTTTTCAGTGTAAAATGCAGAAATAAGTAAAAATAATAGAAAAAGAATTAAATTACCAATGTTAGCGTTTCCTTCAGTTGCTCCATAAAACTCGGTAACCTGTTTGATATTAAAACGTTTCACAAATTCGACCCAAATCTGAAAAAAATAAATAATGTTCTGTTGTACAAATAAAATTTACTTGTATTATAAAATGCATAGAAAATATTCTAGAAACCACAAAGGTAACTACGTACTTAAATAATTACTATGGAATTTATAATTAAAAGACTATATTTACAGTGTAACATAAATATTAATAGGTTATTTATTAATACATATTACATTTAATAGTAATAGCTAATTTTTTAACAAACAAAAAGGCATCCCTTTTTGTTTTTGAGTTTATTAAAAAAAATACTCATGTTAATTGTGTAAAAGAAGAAACATACATTGTAAGTATTCAAAAAAATTGTGACAACAAAGAAAGCCATTAAGGGAGTTCAAATTTCGAAAGAATATTTAATTCGTTGTGCATTATCTTTGTTTTTACAAACAAAGAGGTCACAAAAGTAACCCAATAACCTATATTATGACAAAACGTGACTTTAGTTTGGCTCAATTTTTATGATAAAGCAGTACACTTATATATGACGGTCTCGTTTTTTTTATAATATCTCATGTTTATGCTTAAATACTTAATTTTATGAAATATCTTAGTCGAGGCAAGGCACGGCGTTGAGTTCTGCCAATCAACACGCAATGCCTCCAGAATTCGGCAGAAAGTGGGGAACGGAGTGCCTTAACACTAGATTCCCTCTGCCTGCCCAACAATTTTAAAAAAGGAATTGCGTACACAATATATTGCGTAAATAAAGTAATCAATCGTTATACATAATTTTTACCTGTGGCCTTAACCCGTTGCCGTAAATGACCCTGACGCTGTGCTCCTTGTCGGAGGGGGACGGCGGCGTCGCTAGCACGTAGCGGCACATCTCACCTATGTAATGTGCTGCCTGCGGTTATATTGAAAATATTAGATTCTTCCGCCTTTATTATTATGTAGAATAAATCATTATATGTTAATGTTAATATTATAGTTAATAAAACTATGTAAACACAAGTTGAATGCGATCTTTGTTGTATAAACACCAATAAGTACTCATCAGTTACGGCACTGATACGTCATTAGAAAAAGATCTCACAATAAAACAACTAATACAACGACAGATTAGAATCATTCACAAAATAAATTATATATATTATTAAGTATCTACATTTTTTGAACGGCCCTTGTAGCGCAGCAGCACAACGTCTGATTTTAAACGCGATGGTCGTAGGTTCTTTTCTCACAAAACAATAAAGCGAACGGGAGTGTCTTAACACTAGGTTAGTAGTGTCAGTAGTGTCGGTAAGCAGAGGCTACTCTGCTGCGGGATATACTGTAAAGCTAAGCTATATAAAATTATAAACAATAAAAAAAATATTATTTTTTTACCTATATTCTATAATTAGAAAATTATATAACCACTATCAAATTGAATGTGTAAACTACTTTTTATAAGCCATCGTTGTTTAATGGGACAGCGTATAAACACGACGGTTGCAGGTTCAATCTCTACTGGTGAAAGTCTTAGAAGTTGATTTCGTTCGTTCGTTCGTTGAGTGCCGCCAATGAATAAGCGAAAATTTGGCGGTAAGTGGAAAAGGAGTCTTTTCTGATCCTGCTATATGCGGGTTACAACAAAAATATACTTCTTTTTGTTTATCATTAACATAAAATACCGTTACCGACACGATACTTTAAATAAATTATATCATTCTGAACTATTTTTCTATTAAGTAAGTACATTCTCACTGCACTTTCTCCTAAATTACTATAATAAATGTTTACAATTTAGGCAAACAATTACTTGAACTTATCTTTTAAATATATCTAAACGATAAATTCATTGTTCAAGTAAAACAATGTAAATTCACATAGCAGTAGCTCGTT
Source organism: Heliconius cydno galanthus (assembly GCA_036379175.1). Classification (NCBI taxonomy): domain Eukaryota; kingdom Metazoa; phylum Arthropoda; class Insecta; order Lepidoptera; family Nymphalidae; genus Heliconius; species Heliconius cydno. The sequence continues at coordinate 269,108 of JAKRZM010001333.1, read as the reverse complement.
TATAGAGTTCCGTAGTCAAGTGCGAGGTGAACGTCAACGATTTCGTTTATATCTGTCATAGATTTGCGTTTTTTTTTAATATTTTGGGGCCAGGGGCGGGCATTCAATCGTGTTTTTCTAAAAGTAGACTGATTGTAGGTTCAATTCGCATTCGAGGAAATAAGATATTTAATATTTTCATTTCTTTGCTCCCGTAACGAGGGAAACCTCGGCGTTCTGCCACTTAACACGCAATGCCTCCTGAATTCGGCGAAAATTGGAGAACGAAACGCTTAATAGAAACAGAGTGTTTTAGCACTAGGTTCGCAAGTTCCTTCTGCCTGCCCTGCTTTGTACGGGATAAACCGTGAAGCTACAAAAAATATAACAATATAGCAACATAACAACATAACAAGAAAAAATATATAATTGTAAAATATAGGCTGCGAGGTTACGGAACCTTTGAAGCGTATACGAAACACGCTTTATCATAAATTTAATAAATCTTGCCAACGTTTTAAATTTCATATGTGAAACGTTTAAGGTTACAAAACTATTGTAATTTGTGTCGTTGTAAAAAGTAGTTTCATGTAAATTTACACTTTTCTAAGGTGATTCACATCTAAACTACAAAAATGCTTCATTTAGTGTTTTCGTTCTTTTTAGAGAAATTCCGGGATAGGTGTATTGCCCTTAAGGCCTTTAAAATGCAAATTATAATTGCCTTTAAACTAGATTAAAATGGTATATCTATATCTATATATATAAAATCGAAAGGTCACTCGCTCATCACGAAATCTCAGAAACTACAAGTGCTAGGAATCTGAAATTTTGCATAGGAATTACTTATAGGACGTAGGTGCTCGCTAAGACGGGAATTTGCAATATTCGACTTCTAAGGGGTTGTTTTTGGGGTTGAAAGTTTGTATGAAACTTCGTTATTACAAATGCTAGGAGTCTCAAATTTTGCATGGACGTCACTTATAGGACGTAGGTACTCATGGAGACAGAAATTAATAATAAAGTAGTTCGAGCAGGCGAAGCCGCGGGCGGGCCGCTAGTAACATTATAAAGGTAAAATATATGTTAATGATTTGAACATAAAGTGAAATATTTGTAAGACAGTTACAAACAACAAAGCGTTTTTTGCAATTTTAATACAGAGTATGGATATGTATGAGTTGTCGTAACGTCTTTATATAGTATGAACGTTGAAAATGACACCTTGTTATTCAATATAACACGTATTCACGCATGGATCTCAGTACATTACGTTGGCCGCGCATATTTTATAAGACCTATACATAATACATTAAATTAAGAACCGACATCAACTGCTTCATAAAAAGTCAGTTTTAATAATTTATCCTATAAGGAAAATAAAATATTACTTAAAAATTATTTACTTATCGATTTAATCGTTATAGTACCTACAACTACGAAATCGCACAAAAACAGTTTAAGAATAAAATGGGAGTTATTTGGTCGAGAGTTCCATAGAAAACGTAAAAACATCGAATTATTATTTTATATCAAAATCACTTACCGTTGCCTTATATTTTATACAGTCTGGGAAATATTGTGAAGCTGAAAACTTGGCTTTTAGAACAACTGTGCATCCAAATAATAAAGCCTGGCCCACACTGACGACCCCGCCGGCGGTGTGGTACAGTGGGAGCGGACTGTATACGATATCGTTGGAGTTTAAACCCAGATGATGAATACCACATGCCATAAACACAAATCTGTAACAGAATGGCTAGTTAGTAGTTGATAAGTATTATTATATATTTTATCAAATTAAATAATAGCCGCACTTAAAATATATAAAAAATCCATAGAAAAATGTTCACATTTTGTTTAAATTATCTACAAAATATAACATATATATAGTATATTGAAATATAGCAAATTACAAACAAACTATACATATGTAAAATAAATATATTTTAGCTGTTTTAAAATAGCTTTCGACAAGTATTTAAGAGAAAGTGAAAACAGTAAGTACAGCTGGTGAAAGTAAATGCAACACGACAACAGCAATGTTGAATATTATCCACTTGAGAAGTTATCTTTCGTACACCATAAACAAAATAATAAAAAAAAAATATGTTTTAATTTATTAATTATAAAAGATTTTTTACTAATTACGGGAGTAGAGGGCGAACATACTCTAATGGTAATTTCGTCATTACCTTACGCCTTTTTTAATAATACAAATATATGACACAATAAGAAAGTAAATCCTTCTCGTTCAAGTTCACACAATTAAAGCTCACCTTGAGTTTGAAATAACTGCTGCTTTTGGTAAACCTGTTGTTCCCGAAGTGTAAATGTATAGGAGACTCCCTTGGAACCCGTTCGCCGTAGCCAAAGTCCACGGTGCCGGGGGTGTAGATTCAAGTAAAGCAGTAAAGTCGGAAATTCCATCTCCACTTTCATTGGTTGCCGGTTTAATAGTATTTAAACGTCTATGTGTGAACTTAAATAATTTTAATTTTGGATCTAATTGACTCGAAATGTCTTGGATTGCTGAAAAAAAAACGTTAATATCAGCTTAAAAATATAATATGGATGCTTTATCTGCTTCCATGAGCAATTATAGCGCTGACGTCAATATAATTTTTTATTGAAATACTCTTAACATTTTTTGTTAAACATTAATAAATTTATAAAAATAATCTACTTATTTTTTGCTATAGTTAATGGCAATACTTGTTTCTGTTTTCATTCCACAAAATGTTTTAAGTAAAATTTAAATCGTAATCGTAGCAAGTGTAACAACTGAGTTGCAAAAATATCTATTACTTACAAATCATTAAAATTCAGATGGCAAAAATAACCGTAACCTAGACGAAGTGACGTACGAGTCTTACCTGATTGGTATTCATCGGAAAATATAAGAACGTCACATTTAGCAACGTTAATCGAGTGTATTAACGCGTTGCCGCGCTGGTTTGTGTTGATGAGTGGTGAAATAGCGCCAAGCCGAGCGTTGCCGAGCCATATTGCTGGCATTTGCGGACAGTTATTCATTAGCATGCCCACTATACTGTCCTTTTTGACCCCATGCTCTTTCAAGACAGCCGAAACGCGTAAACTGAAGTTTTCCACCTTTGGTATAACAAGAATATTAAATATTATTATTACAAAGTAGTTAAATGTTAGTAGGTAATAAAGACTATAATTATAGCTCTTAGATTCATAAAAAAAAGCTTGACATATCTAATACTAATAATACAAGTTTATCTTTAGTGATGTTTTATATTTAACTATGTTATGAATAGAATTAGCGAGTATTTGGTATTATTATCATATTGTTTAAACTAAGACAGTCCAGTGAACTGTACCAATACAAATATCTATGTGTTGTTATATAAACAATTGCAGGAGCACAATGACTTTACTGCATTGATTCCATAAATGTGTATAAAATGCATTATAATAACAGTTTCATAAAAATTTAAGAGTCTTATAAATTATTTAGGATATAATAATCCATCCCACACTTATCACCTCATCATCACCTTCTCACCTTCAATCTTGAATGCAATTCAAGATTTTTGTGTATCATACACTACTTGTGAGTCTGTCTATCATATGATATAACAAGTCTTAATTTTAAAAGGTTGTCTTAAAAGTCATATATATGATTTATTTTAATTCTCATATAAAATTCAATTGAAACTAAATATGTGATATCAAATTCAGCATCTTTGTTACTACCACATTTTAATTCTCAAGTGGTTTCCTTTATATATTATTTTTTATAGTAATATTACTATTATGTTAATTCTTAAATCATTAGTGGATTAAAATGATCATTTTTTAAATGTATAAAAATAATTGTTATAAAAATTTTGGTTCACATTTTTAATACTACAAAAAATTCTTAAAGATATTGGTTCTGTATGATTATAAATCATTGTGTTGTATCACTTATATTGAATGCTATATAATCATAAGTTATAAAAAATAGGTTCACATATTTTCTCACATATCAAGGTAGGCAGAGGAAACTAGTGTCGAGACAGTACTCCACTTTTCCACAAAGATCGGAGACATTGCAGACGAAGTGTTGGAATTCAAGCTGCACTATCTTGCCAGATAAGGTAAATGTAAATAATCCACACATTTCCCTGAGAGGGGACTGAACCCTGTTCAACGACAATTAACAATATACTTTGTATTTATAGTACTTACATCAACAAAGGTCCAAACTTCATTTTGAAATAAGAAACATGCTTTGTTTGGATATTTCTTCACTGTTTCATGAAATATATCTGGTAAAGTGTAATTTTTTCTTGAAAACTTTTGTGCTGTCCTTAAAATCTTTATATAACACCATAATGCCCTTTAAATTAGTACAAGTGTTGTAAATAATACTGGTATTGCAATTTTATTAAACAATGATAGACATACAATTGTTAATATCATTTTATAATATTTGACTTTACATTCATCCTTTAAATAAACACAAATCATAGAAAGATTTTTTGGAAACTTTTTATTGGAAGAAACAAATCATATTAAAACTTTTGCTATAGAACATAATGACAGTTATTTTTTAATTTATTTTGCACAATGATGTGCACTTTTTCAAGAATAAATCTGAATTTATGAGGTCAACTATACCTTATATCTCGTGGCGCAGTTGTTAAAGCTACAAAACACCATCTCCAATGAAATACTACTATGTAAAGAAAACTAAGAGTCACAAACACTAAAATAGTTTCTAGAAGTCCTAGATACAGCCAAACGGCAAATACCGCCGCGCCAATACCGACGAACGCAATCATTGCAACTGATTTACGAAACGAAAAACGATTGACTGAAGAACGAAATCGTCGACGACCTAACGTGATTGCAGCAAAATACTTTAACTGAGACAAAATAATTGTTACGTACACTGACTTTAAAAGGCTTTTAATTTATTATAGGTCATAAGTGTTAGGTAAAATATAAATATTATCTTGTATTGGGATTTATTTACAATTGGTTTTCCGCTACTCTTACATGGATATTACGAGTAAGTTACATTTTCTATCCTAATTGGCTCAGCCAAGTTAATAAATGGGAAATTAATAATTGTCTACACAGTAATGATAAATATTTAAGTATAGTGGGAGCCTAAATAAGGTTTTTACAAATAATTAAAGATTCAATTTAATATTTGAAAGGAACCGTGGACTTCTCGTATTGAACGTCAAATTGCAACTGTACTCAGTGCTGCCATTGTTGGCTCATCTGTCATAACTCGAAAGTCACTGTTAGACAAAAGTTGCCCGCTTACGACTGAACTGCTACTTAAGATATCCTTTTATATATCAATTGTATAACAATAAATATATTTCCTCCGTCTCAGAGAATAAATGTATATAGAATAAATGTGTATAAGGGACAAAATTAAAAAAGTACATTTTAAAAATATTACAAAACTTTATTTGTACACACCAATACAAATTTTTATTTATATAAATTACACAATATTTAACAAATACCTCTCCCTTATAAAATCAGTCTATTCTTAAGAATGTGCTAACATACTTATATTAATTAAGATTGCATTAAATAAATCACAAATCACAACATATTTATCTATTTTAAGATTAACAAGGCACTCGATACATGCAACATTATTGAAGTAGGAAAATTCACAATCTTATTTGCCCTGATATAATTTTTTCATATTCTGTAGCACCTAAATTTACATATGTATTTGATTTCGGATCAAGATAATACAATTTATCTTTTACTACGTTAGGGTCGTATCCTTCCTTCTGTAGGTCAACTTTTCGGAGCTTAAATGTAGCTGAAACAAAAAAAATATATATTTAATACTTTCTGTCACAGGGTTGTCACACGACGGTTATTACGATTATTTCTTAATATATTTTTTTCCGTTCTGGCCAAGGCAAAAATCCGACGTTGAGTTCCGCCACTTAACAGGCAATGCCTAAGACAATTCAGCGATAAGTGGCAAGCAGAGTTTCTTAACATCAGGTTCACTCTGCCTACCCTGCTGTATCTATGCGAGATATAGCGTGAAGTTGATTTGATTTTTAATTTTTTTTGTGCAATATTTGGTTCATTTATTTTTATTTATAATAAACCTATAACTTATTTTACAAAGCAATAATGTTTTTTAAATTACTTTTAAAATGTAAAAATTAATTTTACTTGTTTAAACTAATAATAAAATCAACATTAGTAAATCATTATAATAAAAACTTATGCTTATACCAACTTAAACTAAATTCGATTTAATTTTATCTTAATGCCATCTTTTATTTTATTATTTATTACTATCAAATATCCATACAAATATATTTTGCCATTGATAAAGGCACTACAAAAACCACAAAGGTTTGTCTCGAGTTCTATAACTCGTCTTAAACATCTATTATCTATATACATCAATTTCAATAATTATCTATAAACATATATTACAAACTAACTAACTTTTTAACTTTTACTTACGAGCATAGACATTTAAATTTTTTTTTAGACTTGTAGGTGTCAAGTGTAGGTATTTGAACTGTTGTGAACGTCGATACTGAAGTTAAATTTAAATCTTAGGAATTTCTAAAATATATTTTAAATGTGATATTATAATTTACTGAAAATAACCGAAAATGTTTCTAAATAAACGAAAATGTAGAGCGGATAAACATATTTAACTTGGAAAACATTTAAAATGTATATTTTTTGAGGAGTAAACAAGCATTCACCAGTCATATCCATCGTCGACATAACCCTCATGAAGACAGGCCTGGCGTACTTGGGGAGATCCTTTGCTACATCTTTCGCCAATTTATCCAAGTCCAAGCTTCCATTTGCATCTACAATCCCGCACATACCAGCTCGTCCTTCTATATTAGGAATCTAAAAACAAGTAATAATTAATTAAAACAATTCCTAGACCATTTTTTCACAAATAATAAAATAAAAAATAGTAAAGCTAACTTCATCATTTAAGAAAATAGTTTTATATATTTTCAGTCATAAGAAGAGCAAAATTTACTAGCATAATAATTGCTCATTTTAAATTTAAGTAATTGATTAATTTAACACTTACTTCTACACCGTACACAACAGCGTCTCGTTGATCAGCAACCCTTGAAATGGCGGCTTCTACTTCAGTTGTACTAACATTCTCTCCGCGCCAACGGAAAGTATCTCCTGTACGGTCTCGGAAATATAGGTAGCCCAGCTCGTCCGCCACTAAAATGTCGCCTAAAAAGGAAATTTATCTAAGTTATCGTTTTTTGTAATTATGTATTGATTGTGTTTAAAAATTTGGAAATTGATCACAAGTCAACAAGAAATATGTGATTCCAAATAGCTTTAGTAGAATGTATAAAAATAAATTTATTCGTTTAAATTTCTGAAATCTTCTTAGTATTATTTTGTATGGTACTTACCAGATATAAAAGCAGAATCTCCATGAGTAAGTACATCTTTGACTATTTTCTTTTCTGAAGCTTCTTTGTCTACGTAACCGAGGAAAGCACGAGACGGGTTGTTTGGTTTAATTTTACCAATAAATACACCTGGTTCGTATGGTTGCGCGATCTGAAAAAAGAAGATATTTGAACTAAAATAAATATTCAATAATTGGTTATTATTTGTTAACTTTTGTGGCCAATCGTGGCACATCGTGCGACTGACACGCAACAGGTTGTGGGTGCGATTCCTATTCGAAGAAATGATATATTTAATAAAGTTACCAGAGCAAGAAAATGAAAATTNAAAATTTTTCAAAATCCCTTCTTAGTGGATGTCCAGATTACGAAAGTAAACATCTGTCCAAATTTCACGTTTCTACCATCAGCGGTTACGGCTGTGCGCGCGTCTTACCTCAGTCAGTGAGGACAAGTCCTTTTATATATATAGATTAGTTGTAAAAGACAAAAACAAGAAGTGTTAGATATATAAAAAAAAAACTTTTTTGTTAATTTACCTATGTTTGCATTGCCTTCCGTAGCGCCATAAAATTCAGCCACCCTTTTGATACCAAAACGTTTCACAAATTCGTTCCATATCTGCAATGATTACAATATACTTATTACAACATTTTTTATAAGCGATAAGTAAAAAATAAACTTAACTACACTTGTGTTAGCCAATTTTTTGTTTTAATAGTCCATTGCGAAGAACGATTTTATTAATTTAATTAACTTAGGTAGAGTAAAAATAATAAAATGAAAAACAACTAAATGTATCTATGAAATTATTAAATCATCAAAAAAAAGTAATTAAGCTAGTGTAGGTACTATGAAAATATGTAAAATAGAACTAGATATTTATAACAGTGTTCTGTCTAAAATATCTCGATTTAATTTCAGTTTCTCAATAGTGTTATAAACTATAATTGCTTAATTCATTATATCTTAAAAAAATATAATGAAGTGTATAATATTAAGTAGGTATTTCTTTAATATGTACTTACAGTAGGCCTCATGCCGTTTCCATACACCGTCCGCACTTTGTGCTGCCTATCAGTTGGCGAAGGCTTCGTCGCCAGCACGTATCGGCACATCTCTCCAATATAATGCGCCGCCTAAAAGAAACATTAAATATATAATATATGTGAAGTTAATATTTTATTATAATACTATATATATTTAAGAAACATTAATATGAAAATTTTAGTTAATTAATTATCTCGTTTATTATAATATAATTAAGTTGGGTATAACATTATGTTTGATGAAATGCAAAATTGTTGAAATTAACTAATTAGTTTCAGCTAGATTCATATTTATGCATTCTTAGAATTAATTAATAAATAGTAGATATCATTATATAACTCGCTATAAGAAAGCAGCAGCCGATAATTATACATGAAACTTTCTAATAATTACCGTCGCATTGTATTTAATGCAATCAGGGAAGTATGCGGAGGCGGAGAATTTTAATTTCAATGCTACAGTGCATCCGAATATGAATGCGTTTCCCATTGTAATCACACCACCGGCCGAGTGGTAGAGAGGCATGGGGCAGTAGATGACGTCTTTAGTCGACAATCCACCTAAATAGTGGACTCCTGACGCCATAAACACCATTCTGTAAAGCAGAAACCATGTTGTTCCTATATTACAATTAAATAATTAAATAAATATTTTTTTATAATTATTTTAATGTAAAATATAAATTTCATTTATAGTTAGTTAAAAACCTAGAGATTAATACAATCAGCTTCTATTCAAATGGCAAATATATACACTCAGATTTTTTTTACTCTCTAAACTTAATTTATATAAATAATTAAATTGTATATAATTCTTTATTATAAACGTTGTGTTATTTGTTTTCTACAAAGTTGAACGTACGTAGCTTTACGCAAGAGTCAGAGATTTATAGGTACATAATGTAAATTTTCTCGGTCTGATTCTTGTGATTATGATGTGAGCGGAAAGTCACTGGTCTCTCAATATGACGCAAGATGAACGATGAAATCAAAGTCATTATTTTCCATATTAGGTCTCTTATGAAAAATAAGATTAATAACAAAATAAAACAGTAAATAGAACAGTTTTGGCGCAGTGGCACAAAATCTACACAATGGTTCCCTCTACGTACCCTGATGTTCGCGAGGTACAGGATGGAGCTGATAAAACAGTAAATAAACAACTCAATTTAAAAATAAAACGGTAATTTACCTAGACGCTGATATAACTGCTGCTTTCGGAAGTCCTGTAGTTCCTGATGTATAAATGTACAATAATTTCCCAGTAAATCCTTCCCCTTCGGACAAAAACCAAGGTGCAGGTTGGGTTGTTTCCAATAGATGGGTAAAGTCATGTTCAGAATTGACAACTTGGACAGTATCGTTAGATGTATTTAATGGACGGCGTGTAAATTTTAACAATTTAATAGATTCTTTTATCTCCTTCCTGATGTCTTGTATAGCTAGAAATGGAAAATTAAAATTATATTTAATGGTTGATAGTTGATAGGTTGATAATTTTGTATTTTTTTAGCGTCTTTGTTTTTAATATTGATGACCAATGCAAAAACTCATGAACAAGGAAGCAATTTTTTTATTTTTGGCGTCACTCTGTATCCCGCATATAGCAAGGTAGGCAGAGGAAACCTAGTGTTACGACACTCCGTTCCCCATTTTCTGCTGAATTCTGTATGCATTGCGTGTTGAGAGGACTAACTCTATTAAATATTTTGTCTTCGAGTGGAAATCGAACGCACAAATTGTCGGATCTATAGCGTTTAATTTTGTGCCCCTGCGCCATGACCGGCCTCGTTTTTTATATAAATTTTTCGATATTTTGACATATACAATATAATAAGCTACCTGCAACGTTATATACTACGGATGTAAGTAATCAAGCCTCATCATTTTGTGAAACGATCGTACCAAAAAAATATTAAATTGGTTTTACCAAGATCGAAATAGTAATATTAAATGTAAAACTGTTTGGTAACACTAACTAGGGACTGATAGTTATTCCCTAACACAAAAAGTATTGATGATATCAGGAATTATTATTGTGTATTTTAGTTTTATTTATTTGAATGATAAAAAATATAACGTAATTAAATAAACTTACCTAAAAACGTAATATTCAACTAAAAAATGCAAAACATATTTATTAACAAAATAAACTTACCTGATTCGAATTCATTCCCATAAATGACATAATCACATTTGGCAATGTTGATAGAGTGTAGTAGAGTATTGCCAGTTTGGTTAGTATTTATAAGTGGTGCAACGGCCCCTATACGTGTGACACCAAGCCAGATGGCCGGCATTTCTGGGTAATTGCTGGCCATGAGGGCAACAGTGTCGCCACGCTTAACTCCTCGCGACTGCAGTACTGCGGAAACCCGTAAACTGAACTCCTCAACCTGAAAAATATTTTATTATTGGATTGGATACTAAATGCTTTATGTCAATTATTATAAACTATGCAGCCGTAATTTAACCAAATTCATACTTTTGTACAACAAAATGTAGAGCGTATTAGGTACTCATTTTTACACACAATAATTACTTTTTTTCTGATAATTATCTCACACTATATAAATTATATAAAAACAATAATTAATAAATAAAACAATAAACAGTATAATTATTGTTTTTATATATAAGTTTTTTTTTATAATTAAAAAAAAATAATTATCTGAAAGCGATGCTTATAAATTTTAGTTATTAATATTTACAATTCAAAAAATTCTTTGTACTTTAATCAGTACCTACCTACATCCTACAGGTTATATTGTCATTGACGAGACGAACGAACAAGGCTAAAATGTAAAAAAAAACTCCAATGCAATATATCTACATGATCGAGGTATATGTATGAACGCGAAATGTCTCAATGTAAAGGTCACTTGAATGTTGCAAAAAACTCTTATTTTAAATATATTAAATTCAATATGCAAATAGTACCTAATTAGGTATACGGTATACCTACTTACATATTATGTTATAAAGAGGATTCATTGCATACTATAATTATTACGATCTTAGCTTTATTGTCATTTTACTACGGTTTTTTGTATTATAATTGTCACCTTTACTATCATCTATATCTATGCTAAAAACGTAACTGATCGGTGCCTGTATATAAAAGATATATATACTATTGAGGGCATTTAACAATCTTATTGAATCTAAAATAATGATTTTTATTCTTTTTCTCTGTTTGTAAGTAGGTAAGTTTGTTCGTTTTAATTAATAAACAGCTAGACCGATTTAAGTACAATTTTCACTATTGTATTTTAGCAAACTTCTCATAACATTTAGCGTTTATTTTATTTCAGTCGGCTCATAAATAAAAAAAATATTTGTTTATTAAATTGCGATAAAATAACTGTTTCATTGAATTAGCTAAAATTTTTTTTAGGGTTCCGTGCCCAAAGGGTAAAACGGTATCCTATGACTAAGACTCCTCTATCCGTCCGTCCGTGTGCCCATCTGTAACCAGGCTGTATGTCACGAACTGTGATAGTTATGATATTATATATTTCTGTTGCCGTTTTATTAGTATTTGTTACCATAGGATAACAAATACTAAAAATCTGAATAAAACAAAAATTCCACCTATCTCCCAAACAACAAACGTGATTTTTTTCGTGACGAAACCATATACGACTCGTACTTGGCCGCATTTTTATTTAGGAATAGGTATTGTCTTTAAGCTGGTAATGTTATTACTATATGAAAATTAATTGAAGAAAATTAAACTATATAAATATAAACAGACCGCGAGGNAATGCAAAACATATTTATTAACAAAATAAACTTACCTGATTCGAATTCATTCCCATAAATGACATAATCACATTTGGCAATGTTGATAGAGTGTAGTAGAGTATTGCCAGTTTGGTTAGTATTTATAAGTGGTGCAACGGCCCCTATACGTGTGACTCCAAGCCAGATGGCCGGCATTTCTGGGTAATTGCTGGCCATGAGGGCTACAGTGTCGCCACGCTTAACTCCTCGCGACTGCAGTACTGCGGAAACCCGTAAACTGAACTCCTCAACCTGAAAAATATTTTATTATCGGATTGGATACTAAATGCTTTATGTTAATTATTATAAACTATGCAGCCGTAATTTAGCCAAATTTATACTTTTGTACAACAAAATGTAGAGTGTATTAGGTACTCATTTTTACACACAATAATTACTTTCTTTCTGATAATTATCTCACACTATATAAATTATATAAAAACAATAATTAATAAATAAAACAATAAACAGTATAATTATTGTTTTTATATATAAGTTTTTTTTGTATAATTAGAAAATATATCTGAAAGCGATGCTTATAAATTTTAGTTATTAATATTTACAATTCAAAAAAATCTTTGTACTTTAGTCAGTACCTACCTACATCCTATAGGTTATATTGTCATTGACGAGACGAACGAAAAAGGCTAAAATGTAAAAAAAAACTCCAATGCAATATATCTACATGAACGATGTGTATAACTATATATGTGTGTATGTACGCGAACTGTCTCAATGTAAAGGTCACTTGAATGTTGCAAAAAACTCTTATTTTAAATATATTAAATTCAATATGCAAATAGTAATTAGGTATACGGTATACCTACCTACATATTATTTTCTAAAGAGGATTTATTGCATACTATAATTATTACGATCTTAGCATTATTGTCATTTTACTACGGTTTTTTGTATGATGTGCCTATAATTGTCACCTTTACTATCATCTATATCTATGCTAAAAACGTAACTGATCGGTGCCTGTATATAAAGGATATATATACGAAGAGAGAGAGTTATTGGGGACATTTAATAATTTCACATCTCACCTCTCTCTGCGCGTATACGACTCGCACTTGGCCGCTTTTTTATTTAGGTATAGGCATTGTCTTTAAGCTAATAATGTTATTACTACTTGAAAATTAATTGAAGAAAAATAAACTATATAAATATAAACAGACCGCGACGCGTAAGTTGAGCGTATGAGTGTGCACAGATAGTGTATTTGTGACGACGGAATAGAACAATGCATGTGACTAAGCAGTAAAATAAGAAAAAAAATCGTAGTGCAACGTTGTTCTTAATTATATAACGACTAATAATAAATTCTATTTATAAAAGTTTTGCTAATTTTAATAATCCTTCACACAAATGTAAATCTCAGCGTACGCCTCGTGCACTGCACAATTGTTAAAACAGTACCTGTTGGAAAGTCCACGTCTCATCTTCGAATAAGAAACATGCTTTTTTCGGATGTTTCTTTACAACTTCATGAAAAATATCTGGCATAGACCAGTTCTTCTTCGTAAATTTACTAGATAATCTTAAAATCTTGAAATAGCAGTATAAAGCTCTGAAAGATAATAACAAACAACATGTACATTTTTAAACAGAGCGTTGGTACGTAAGTAGCTACTAATATTTTCAAGGACACCAATAAATAATAATAAAATCAATTCAACCGGATAAACCTTAAAATATTTGCTATTTTATTTTGACATGAGTAATAAGCTAAGAACAGTTTATTACTATTATTAATATTATTGAACGTATGTTCAAACGTGTTTTGTTAATAACGACTCAAATTAATTTATCGCTTCAATGAAAAAAACACGCGAAGATGGCTTAAACCGGATAGAACAATTGAAAAAATATATTTAGTAAAATATATTTAGTAAAATATATTTTTATTACCGGTCATACAATCAAAAATGACCATACAGTTAATATTATATAGAAATCTAGACATCCATTAAAAATTAAAAAATAATTCTAATAAATACAGTCAATAGCTTTAATTGTTTTTTTGCAAGTATCATTATTATCATTAATTTCAGTTTAGAATCTATCCCCCAGAGCTCCGTAGTCTCTATAATAGCCCTATATGCAAAAGTTCATCTTTAGAGCAGTCAATGTAATAGTTAATAGGTTCAGTAGTTACATCTGTATATTGTGTGTCAGTCACCGAAGAGTTTTATATATTCAAATAATTTGGCTCACCCACGTAAGATATTATAAATAAAACATGACTCGTTAAAAATATTCAACAATCGTTGGGTAAACTTTTATTGTAAGTAGTTTTAAGTTAAATTATTTTGAATATTTTTCATTACTTTCCTAAATTTAAAGAGGTTAGGAAAATGTTAAAGAATTACTTACTTTAAGTCTCTCGGTGCAGTTTGTACAGCGATCCATATCCAGTTGAAGAAATAGGCTAGTGTGTAGCATACAACTAGAACCGCCAAAACAATAAGACTGATCTGCCAGCTAAACAACACCCAAGCCACTGCGCACGCCGCTATCAGCACCGCCGCTGCGAATACCATGACGATGACGCGACTCCAGGGCAACCCTAAACTTGCACTGGCACCAGATTTCCCCTGTTCTATGTCTTTATCCTAAATAATAAATATTCACTATGTTAGTTTAGTAAACTTAAATAACTCCGAGTCACAGTCGGCTGACAAGTGTGAGATTAGATAAGGTAATAACAAAATGTATTAGTGTCACTGGCGCGTTATATGAACTATAAAAAATAACCTTAAATAATTTTGCCATTATTCTCATCGTATAATGAAATTAAAAATTGTAAACATGATATCAAATTGGCTAATTATTTTTTAGGATTCCGTACCTCAAACGGAAAAAAACATCTCTTTTAGGGTCACTTTGTCGTCCATCTATCCGGCTGACAAGACCATTTGTCTCGAGATCGCTTGAAGGTACCAATCGGGAATTAATATCAAATATTTATGTCGATACGATCCCTTGGAGCATAACAAAAATCAGCAAAAGAACAAATCAAGAGATACTAGCATTGATGCATAATTTTATATGAAATTCGCTACGTAATCAAAACATATAAGGTACTTGCAGTCGACCTATAGTTATGAAATTTGGCACAAAGTGAGAAATTACAATGCACATAAAGAAAATTTTAAGATATCCTAGGGAAATAAATAATTAAACACTTATATTTGTAGTTCATTTCATACAAAACGAGTACATACATCTAAGTTTGTCCACTTTATTCAACGCGTAATCAAAGTCTATAGGATATTTTACGTAGATCTACATACAATTATGGAATTTGGTGAAGTGAGAACTTGCAGAAAAAATAAAGGAATAATGAAAATTTTTAGATATTTCATAAAAAAAAATAATGACAGAGTTATAAGTGTTGTTCATTACACACCAAATACAATCTTGAAATTAGTACGGAACCTTGGAGGACGAGTTCGATTCGCATTTGATCGGTTTTTTTCTTACAGAAAGGTGATGAATAACATCATAAATATACGTTTCACGTAGATATGTTGGTTTATAAAATATTAACTTTATATTACCATGTATATATTTCTGTAGTAGAGAAATTAAAATGCCAATCTTTATGACGTTTCGTTTCGTTTTCATAATAGATATTCAAACCAACATTTTGACAAATCCATATCTAGTAACTATTATAGTCAAAGGTTGGCATACAGTCTCCGATATGACTGACTAGTTGCTCCTCGGTTTGACCGCAGCGTTTGAGCAAACCGTAAAATAAATTTCATTTTCAGCCTAATAAAAATAATCTGTTTCGGTCTTTGTCTAGTCAATTCTAGAAGCGACTCACAGAATCGGTTAAACGTCGATATATTTTTGAGGAATTCTAAAAGAATGAACTAAAAGAAGGAAAGAATGAAGTAAAAGAATGAACTAAAAGACCTAAACAGAGATCCAAGGATTATAGTATTTACTTGACATTAATTTTTAACAAATTAATTTAGTGAAAGTTTTTTATGCAAGACACATACATACATATTCTTAAATATTAAACAAGCTTTAAGCAAACTTACCACTTTCTGAATAGCTTCACTCTTATTCATATTATTATTCGCCTCTACATTTGACATTGTTAGTAATGATTTGTTTCGAGAAATTTCCTTTATTCCTGTTTATTTTGTGAAATTTATATTTGTTTGCTTTTACGAGTTCATTTTGTAGTTCAGTGCTTCTGAAATAAAAAAAATATATAGTCATTAATTTTTTATAAAACCAAGTTTTAAGCAAATTCGTTTCGTTCATATTATTTTATACCTACTCATTCAAGCATATTTTGTGCAATGTATGTATTTTTTAAGTTTAAGCTTAATCAAGCGGGCTCTTTTACTTTTATATTTTGAGAATAATAACTTGTACATAACAGATTTTTTTTAAATGTAAAAAATGTTTAAAATATCCATGTTATGTTAAATAACATAAATATAATCAGCTTCACACTGTATCCCGCATGCAACAGGGTAGGCAGAGGGAACCTAGTGTTAATAAACTTCGTTCCCCAGTTTGCGCTGAATTTTTCGAAGCATTGCATTTTGAGCGGTGGAACTCAAATCAATCTTGGTCCCAGAGCGTAGACATGAAAATATTGCGAAATAATAATTCATTCCCTGGGGATGGGATCGAACACACAACCGTTTCAATCGCGTTACAGTG
Organism: Heliconius cydno galanthus; assembly: GCA_036379175.1. Taxonomy (NCBI): domain Eukaryota; kingdom Metazoa; phylum Arthropoda; class Insecta; order Lepidoptera; family Nymphalidae; genus Heliconius; species Heliconius cydno. The sequence continues at coordinate 252,172 of JAKRZM010001333.1, read as the reverse complement.
ACAGCCTTGTGCCCCTGCGCAACGAAGGTCTCTTTTCTTCTTTATTATGTGAAAAATAAGGTATATTTTAGTAGATGTGAAACAGGCGTTCCATTACGAAACTAACATAAATATGTACATGTGTAGGTACGAGAAAATAAAAATTTAAATAAATTATTTTTGACTGTGTCTACCTACTGAGTATGTATATAGCTATACTATAACTATAGTTTATTTGAAATAAAAACGCATAAAAGTAGAGCTAAAAATTTATAGTGAGATGTTTGTTCCAAAATTCGTACTTTATAAAAACATTGCTAAAAAAAGGTAGAAAAAAATATATACATTAATTTATCAAATCAACATAACAATCTACAATCTGAATCTTCAATTAGCATTTTAGTGACAATAAAGTATAAACCATGTTAATGACGTGATACTATTGTTTAGTATTGGTGAAACATTTATTTAATAAAATAATGTTAAATTATATCTTGTTACACCTATATTTTTTGAACCATAAAAAACTTTAAGAATGAAAATAAAAAAAATCAGCTTCACGCTCTATCTCGCGCACAGCAGGGTAACCTTGCGATAAGACACTCCGATCCCCATTTTCCGCGGAATTCTCCAGGGCTTGCGTGGTGAGTGGCGAAACTCAACATCAGGTTTTTGCCTTGATGCGAGGTGCCAGTTGCTTGGTGCCAAAATAATTAATATAAGATTTTTCATTAATTTAAGTAATTAAGATTTTTATAATTTAGTACCGCTCATATATTAGGTATCTATTACGACTATAGACTTGGTTATTATAATAATATACGCATTTAGAATTTCTTAGAATAAAATAAACACTTACCTAAATGATATTTTTAGTAACGACTTTGTCGAAATTTTGAGTTTTTAATCGATCTTAGTTTTTATCTCTTTTTTACATTTATTACCATAATATTTAAAAAAAATAATTTTACCTTACTTATTTTAATTATATTATTTTAAATAGCTTACATACATTTCTAAATTAGGTATACGCTATAATATATAAATATTTGCATTAACCTACCAATTAAGTTTGCAGAGCTTTCGGCCCGTCGACCGTATTTTAGGCTGGCAATAATAAAATTAACGAACGCACGCGACGTTTCCGAAGCAATTCAGGAAAAGAAAGTGAGTGAGAGAGTCAACGACCTTTTGTCGTGACTTCACGAAGAGAGCGAAAGTAAGGCTATTGAATTTCTTTACAGCCCTCCCATTCTCATGCTTTTATATGTCCATTAACATGCAGTATTTTCTAATAATATGGTAAAATAAAAATAAAACATTCTAAATGTATTATTTATGTATCTACTGTGTAAAATATATATAAAATTAATTAAATATACCGAAGGCCAGTCGTGAGGCAGGGGCACAAGTGCGCGACTGGTTGTGGGTGGGGATCCCCACTCAAGGAAATGAAAAAATAATTTAAAAAAATTATATTGTCATTTCTTCGCTTTGGTTTAGTTTCGCCATTCAACACCCGTTGATTTTCACGCAAAAATCGCCGGAGTGAGGGGAACGGAAGTGTCATAATGGGAACAGAAGTCTAAACACCATTTTCCGAGGTTTTGCGCAGAATGCAGAGTGAAGCTAAAAAATCTATATATGTATGTATATCATCCAACGACGCACAATGACGAGGAAAATAAATAACTTAAAATAAGCTTAAACTTGTTTAATTATCACCAACGATATAATGCGTATGCTAAAAATCTTATGTACTTATGTCTGTATGTACGTTCATATATGAAATAAGTAAATATTATGTCCTCATCTTCAAACACACCGTTCGTTCGTGAGAACCATAAACATATTTAACCAGAATTTTCGGTACATGCTTTTATTGAATATTTATTTTATATTATAATAATACATACTTCCTAGTATTATTACATGATTCATTTATTTATATAAATTAAATGCACATGTAGCAAGAATGTTTGAAGAAAAACAATATGCTAGAAATCACGAAACTATTTTTAATCTGTGTTATACGAATATATTATGTACGTCCTTGTCTAAAAAGATTTCTTAAAATATTCACAGAATTCAGAATAAGGTAGGTAAGCAGTGCAAATATAACTTTAATCTAAGTTAAGCTCTAATATTTACATTATAATTATATAGACAAAAATGAAATTCTTATCATTAACAAAGAATAACAACAAATCAGAAACAATGACAATATTGAAACAAGAATGTAATCGGTATTAAATACTAAAAAAAACCTATAAGTAAAAGTAAAAGCTCTAGTGGTGAACATGCAACACTTTCACTCGATTTTCGTATTTAGGTATTACTATAGAAGTAAACGTTTATATTAAAAAAATAAGCTTTCGATAAAAAAACAATTGATCTTATATATAAAATATGTTATATTTATTTTCGCATATAAAAATACATATTTAAATTTATTATACATGAATATCTTTTATTACATGAGAGATAGATTAAATTGTGACTGCTACGAATGATTTAGTCTGTTAAAAACGTTTTATAAAATATATTTGATACTTGCTTAACGCACTCCATTCCATTCACAATCATGCTTACATATATTTAAAAACGATTTTATTTCTTTAAAGATATATAGATATAGTTTCTATGTTGTTTACATAGTATTGTGTAAAATATATAAATATATCTGTAAATTCTAATATCTTTTATTTAGTAAATAAAATGCCAAAGAAATACGCTACTTCTGGTCATTACCTTTTCATTTATAATTCCATAGGTGACCCTCGCTCGCGATTATACATAGTGGTTAATACAATTTAAAAATATATATGACGTAAATCACGTAGGAGCGCAACTATGAGAAAGTATGCAAATATCAATAATGGTCGTTACAGAATAAGCATATACACAGGTGAATGCTTAAATATATTTTTTGGTAATAATTAAGAATATTTATAACAATTAGCTCTATTCTACAAAAAAGCCAATGAACAAATGATTAAATTAATTACTCTTAATTACTGTGGCTATAGTTAAAACAATAAATGCATTTAGATTTGCGTGATACGTTTGTAAGTATATTTGTATTAATTTATGCAAGCAGCCCGTTGACCTCGCTGTAGTAATCGGTCAAGTCGAAGTTGCCAACCCAAAATAAAATTTAAAAATACTTTATAGATCACAAGGTTATGTGAGCTTACGTATTAGTAAAAATAAATAACTGGGTACAAATACATCAAGAAACATTTTAAATATATATAAATATTTTTAAAGTATAAAAAGGTTATACTTTAACTTTTTCTTCCTTTTTGTTTGCTGCTTTTTGCGGCTTTATAAAATGCAAATTTGTTGGGTTGTTGGCTTGTCTTCCAGGTAAGCATTTTTATATACGTATAAATATGTAAATAAATAATATTAACATACTTAATTATATTTACCCAAATTTGAGTCCACGACCGTTACGAATATGCATTATTGACATTTAAAAAAAATACTAAAAATAACATTTCTTTTTTTTAATAAAATTTAAGGAAAAATACTAAAAATAAAATTTATCGTCTTCGATTGGCCATTTTTTCAACCTAATATTGGATTTTTTAATTGTATTTTTAAGGGTTTTTGAGCGTATTGTATTGCATTTATAATTATAACATATGATAAACATCTTCGGCACTTTTAATATCAAGAGAGTTTTTGCGTTAAAGTTTTAATTAATTCTACTGAAAATACCCTTCTATATGGTCTCACTAGGGAATATGTACCTACTGCAGAAATATTTTGTATCCTTATTATTTTTTTCATTGTTTCATTTTTACTAAGGTGCAATAAAGTATATTTATTATTATTATTATCCCGTACATAGCAGGTTAGCAGAGGGAACCTGAAAATCTGGTGTGAAGACACTCCATTCCAAATTAGACACCTCCGTTCACCCTACATCGTTCTGTATCTCGCACATAGCAGGGTAGGCAGAGGGAAACCTGTAAACCTACACTAGGTTACCGGGTTCTAAAACCTACACTAAGTCTCTCCGTTTCCATTAAGAAACTTCAATTCCCAACTTTCCTGCGGATACTCGAGGCGTTGCGTTTTGAGTGGCGGGCTTTGCCTTGAGAGCGAGGAAAAATAGTAAATAATTCACTCCCCGAGTGGGAATCGAACTCACAACTTGCAACATGCTCCGCCTGCAACTTAACCGACTGCGCCACGACGGCCTCTATTAAGTAGCCTTAAAATTAATGGTCCTTTTATTATTGTGAAGTGTCTGAAGAAACTACTAGCGTTAAACTTAGCTCATATTTAAAATTATTACTACTTATTTATTATTCTTAAGATCATAATTATAGCTATTATTTAAAAACCAGAATGTTAAATATCATAATATCTTTACATGATTTTATAAAAAATATTGTTTTTATAATTTACTAACAAGTACCTACTAAGTTCCACAGATTAAAACAGACGAAAATGGTTAAATATTTTCTATTAAAGCAATGAAATTAATTAATTTGCACGTAGCCCCTCAAATCACCCACACTGTATGTGCTTATGGCTTGGCAGTGTGATGGATTATTCACTTATAGTCAAGTCAGCTTATTCGTATGCACGGCAGGTATCTTTCTCTAGAGTCAAACGCTTCTTTGTCAAGTACAGTAATTTATGTGTCATGGGCAGCGGTAGGTTTTTGAACTTAAAATGTTTATTATCTGTGGCCGCACATTCCTATATCTTTTTTTTAATAAAAAAAATGACGCGTTTGGTGATAAGCGTGCGTCATAAGTTCTGATTTATGATAGCCGAGTTTTTATTCAGTAATAAATTTATATTGTTTTTATAAAATTAAATGTTTTTTTTTTAAATATTATACCTATACATATCCTGCTTGATTGTTTTTTTAAATTATAATTTAATGCGTTTGACAATTATATTACGTCTACGATCGTAAGTGCAAGTCAATTTTTAATTCAATCCAAAACAATATGCCTACCAAATAGTAATTACTCGCTTCCTTATAAATATTTGTAATTTAATTCCTACTTGCTTTATTCAATGCTACATCAAGAATACGATTCTTATTGAAACTCCTAAAGAACACTTTCACAGCCTCGAAATATATTTAAACAGTTTAATAAAATAAATGATATTACTGTTTTTATATTTTGTGTGTATATTCGATATCATGCATTACTATATCCTAGTAATGAAATGTTTAATTTTTAGTTAATTTAAAGACATTAATAAGCTTGAGCGGCTACAAAATCTTGCAATTCGGTTCATCTTTGGATTAAAAAAGTATGACCACGTCTCAGAGTTTCGAACTAAGCTCAAGTGGCTCCCAATCCGACTTCGCAGGAATACTCGTATTCTCCATCTTCTTTACTGTGTACTGTTTGATCCATTGACCCCACCTTATCTAAAAGAGCGTTTTGAATTTTTGGGGCGATCCCACTCACGACACTTGCGCTCAAATCATAACTTAAAACTAAAAATTCCTTCACATTCTTCTTCCTTCCTTAGCAATTCTTTTACAATTACAGCTTCCCGACTCTGGAATGATTTACCTTTGAATATTAGACGGGCAAAATCATTACCTATTTTTAAACGTTTATTAAAACAATATTTTCTAACTTTCTGAGTTTCTTATCTTTTATTTATTTACATTTTGTTTATACTATAAGCTATATATGTGTACTATGTGGCCATGAATGTATGTATGTATGTACGTATGTATGTATGTATGTTTGTATGTATGTATATGTATGTATTTATGTATATTTGTATGGATATGTTTATATATGAATATATATATATTTTATTATTTTTATGTATTTTATTAAATTTATTATTCACACCCCCAACCCTTTCCTACTCTTTACATCCTATGCCTTAAGGTTGCCTGGAAGAGATCGCTGTTTTAGCGATAAGGCCGCCTCTTGTACATTTCTTTCTGACCTGATTCCTTTTCTTGTGTTATATTTTTGGGTGTACAATAAAGAATATATTATTATTATTATTATTATTACATACTAGATGTTGGAATGCAGCGTCTTGGAACTTGAAATCCAAATATTTAAACTTACGTACATATTATTAACTTGTAAATAGAGTTAAAGAAAATCTATTCAATGTTCATCGTGTATCATCTTTTATTTTATATATTATGTACCATTCTGTTCGTTTAAACATAACTAATATGATCGTAAAGGAATGGCTGTAAAAAAAGATGACTTAAATTTCAACTATGTCGTTATCGTTAGGACTACCATTTATTCTGTTGCAAGTGCATGCCAAAACTCTAAAGGAGCTGCTTTTATATAATATGCAACGTAAAAATTGGCTAAATTTTATTGCGATATCTGAACTGGTTTTTAAAAGTCAAGGATAGTGAAATTTCGACCATAAAACATATAGAATGTTATAATGACACAATTTTTTTAATAATATTCCAAAAAGGTTATTTAAATTTAGGTTTCCTTTTTGACACATAAAAATAAAAAAAAGTAGAATTTAATAAAATTGTGTTTATTTTAATAATTTGAAAGCTTAGTTAGTAGTTAATAGCTTTATTTATTTTGTTGTATTTATATATATACATATGTATATAACTTATTAGTATTAGAAAAATACCTTTTTACCTATTCGCATACATAAATTTCCATTTTATGATTTTTTACTTTATTGCACTATAAAAACTCTAATAGGTAATATCTAGATACTATAAAATATAAAAGAAAATAAACAATATAATTCATATTCAAAAAAAATGTCGCTCTTTAATAATATTACAACAAAACTAATAAATCAATCATGTGCGTGTGCTTTCAACTATAATAATTTAGATAATGATCATGGTATATCTTATCTGTGCGCTGAACAACGTCAAAAGAATAGTGCGTAGAATATATTATTAGTTTTTATTACTAAATTTTTAATATAGCGAAATGAAATGTTGTCAATGTTACGCATAATTTTAAAGTCCAGAAAAGATTTTTAAACGACCCGTTCAAATCAAAGTAGCGACTTTTAATTTATTTGCCACATATGAAAGCTTTGCTACCATACAGTTATATTATTCTAAGCTTCTTTTACATACCTACACTACGTTTTGGATTTTATAGATTATATAAATAAATATAATTATACTCACAAAACTACTAAACCTTTATGTCTACCATTGAAGAAATGTAATGCAAAAAATTGAAATAGCAAATACAATGACAATTAAATGCTTAATAATAATAATAAAGACAATTAAAGGTGTAAGTTGACTTATTACTTTATTGTTAAACCCAAACAATAGATATAATTTTTTATTTGAAATTACAACATAATCGCACATGCGCTCGCGTATTGCGGTTTGTATAGGTATATACATATAATTACTCGACTCTGAGATTACCCTACGATTAAGAGCATGCAACATGAAATAATAAAGATCATCTGATCCGTGCATATATCTTCTAATAAAAATGTTTTGCGGGTTATTTTTTAATTGAAAATAATAGCAAAATAAAATTAACAAATTAATTAATTTACATGTCTAACGGATATGTATTGCGATAGATATTTAAAAAAGTAAGATTTTGATGTTTGAAATTATCTTTTCTTATATGTAGTATCTAGTAAGTTAAATGAATTTTTTTTAGCTTTCAGATATTCTTGAGCTGCGAAACTCAGAGCTGCCTTGGGGAATCGAACCCACAACTATCGCATTTATAGCCACACGTTTATGTCATTGTGCTACGACGGTCTCAAAAATACATACGAGTACATATATTATTAACTAAATGAACATGTGTAATATTGAAATAAACATTTCAATTAAAAAGAAAATATTAAATAAATATTCCTATATATTCGTAACATAAACATATTAATAAATTATAATCAAATGTACTTTACCATTTCAATGAAACATTTATAAACCACAAATATCAATAAAATTAATTTCTAAGAAAAACAATATCCTAGAAGTTCCAATTGGCATGTGCTAATAGTCAATTATTTTATGTTTATTAAATCTGTGTAGTGTCCCATATATTTAATAGAAAATTAAGAAAAAGAGAAAGCTTACTTTTTAAGATTTGTATGATATATGCACTGATAATTAAAATCTTTCTTTAATTGCGATATATAAGAAAAAAACTGGTTATTAAACTCCTTTACCAGTCACTTTAGCTCAGCAACGTTTGAAAAAAATAAAGAGTAGTATTTATTCTGTTTTACAATATTTTCTTATTAAAACGCGTTGCGGCATTGAGTTCTGCCATTCAACACGCAAAGCCTCCAGAATTCGGCAGAAAGTGGGCAACGGAGTGCCTTAACACGAGGTTCGAGGCCTACCCTGCTGTGTGCGGGATACAGCGTGAAGCTGATTATGATTATTTATTTTAAACGTGACAATTTTTTAATTTTCTACGTTGACTATCTCTATCAAAATACTATTACTACAACACAATACAATACAACATGGTACAGTACGGTCAACAAGTCGTGGCTCATGGCTGCCCTGAAGTTAGCTTTCGATGGCTCGCAGATTTCATTTTAGATTTTTCTTTACATTGATGTTCAGAATATCTAACTTAAGGGCGGCTCGTTGACCGTACTCTACAATGTTAGAAGCATTAATATTCTTATACAGAAATGATTAAGTATATACATTATATATTATTTCTGTAAGAAATCTAATAAATTATATAGTGAAAATAATAAGGGAACTTCCTCATATTTAATAATAACACAATTAATTTTTAAAAGGTGCTTTACAATCAGTAATCGTAAACGTTGGCATTGCGTTACCGTTATGGGAAACATAATGAATGTCTTCACTATTATAACGATAATACCATTGTATATGTCATTGTCATCAATTACGACCTTCGAAGCAAATTATTGATGTTATACAAAAATTATCGACTCTATTTATTCTCATTTATTTATTTAGACAGATAACAAAGTGGTCTTATAAACTTACTTAACTTCCGTTTTATCTTTTGAGTTACGGAACTTAAAAAATAATAAATGTTTGTATTTATAATATACACTTTAGTAGCCTCTGCTTTGCTTCTGATATACGAAATAGGACTGATTGATATTTATGTGAGGAGTTTCATGATAGTGAAATAGCCATAAAAGGGAAAGTGGACCTAAATGAATAAGGAAAATTGAATAACATTAGTAAAATAAGTAAATTGTATATTTTATTTAAACCCCGGACGTTATGAAATACGTTGGTGTGAACAAATAGCGCTTTGTTTAAATTAGCAATAATAAAGGAAAGGCCATGAGTCCCCGCGCTTGACGTTTCACAACGGTGCCTTGGTTCCAAACTCCATCATTGTGGCGTGCGATTGCGGTATTTTAATTTAACAAACGTCGTTATGGAGAAATTAATCTAAATATATACAATATTTAAGTTCAATCAAACAATCAGCTTTAATAATCTTTGACGAAATGGTCAGCCCTTACTCTTTAAATACCTATAGGTAGGGATATCTTTATTATCCTACTTATCTAAGAGAGGAACAATTATCTAATAATAATGTAATTAGTTGTACGTAAATAAATAATTATTTTTATAAGCTGAACTATCGATAACTCATAATGGAATCGCTAAATTTTTGCAGATAAAATTGTTATTTTGTGGCTATCATAGATTATAAAAAGTTATGATTACAGATAATACAAATAATAACGATAAGGAATAGTCCATTGCGAGGATAGAAATTAATTAATATATATTATTAATGTTACTGTATAATCTAAGACTCTACATTTACACACACGTACCTATATAATTTCTTAAGTCAGTTGGCATATATACCTATATAAATTACATATAATTGTTATAGTATACTTTTTTATTTTCTTACGAAGAGTAGTAAAAAGTTCTAATATTCTTCACATTAAAATGAATAAAATAGTTGGTCAATAGTCAAACGTTATTATACCTAAGATGTTTAATTTATTATATAATATTATTTATATAATCTGATTTTACTTTTTACGAATTAAACGTCGTATAAATATTATTGGAGTAAATAAGTATTGTGTTAAATGGCCTTACTTTGTTTTTTTTTATACATGAAATTAAGGTCAAATGACTCGATCGCATGCACCTCGTATGAAGTTTAATTCTTTAATTGCAGTAAGTATAATGATATAAATAAATATCACGTAAGCCTCTCACATTTAAATCTTAGGAGCTTGTTTCCTTACCTTGTGCGGGCATTAAATAAAGAAAATAAGGAAAAAATATTAAAAAAGTCAACTTATAATCAACATCTGTATTTAAGAATGGCATTTGAACATTAATAAAGAAATCTCATTTGTAGGTCTCACATANGTTATAGTATACTTTTTTATTTTCTTACGAAGAGTAGTAAAAAGTTCTAATATTCTTCACATTAAAATGAATAAAATAGTTGGTCAATAGTCAAACGTTATTATACCTAAGACGTTTAATTTATTATATAATATTATTTATATAATCTGATTTTACTTTTTATGAATTAAACGTCGTATAAATATTATTGGAGTAAATAAGTATTGTGTTAAATGGCCTTACTTTGTTTTTTTTATAGGTACATGAAATTAAGGTCAAATGACTCGATCGCATGCACCTCATATGAAGTTTAATTCTTTAATTGCTGTAAGTATAATGATATAAATAAATATCACGTAAGCCTCTCACATTTAAATCTTAGGAGCTTGTTTCTTACCTTGTGCAGGCATTAAATAAAGAAAATAAGGAAAAAATATGAAAAAAGTCAACTTATAATCAACGTCTTTATTTAAGAACGGCATGCGAACATTAATGAAGAAATCTCATTTGCAGGTCTCACATAGTTTTAATGCAAGTATTTTTCCGTATTTCTTAAAATAATGCAAGTATTTTTCGTATTATAAACAATAGGCAAATTACAGAAATTATATAATTTTTATATGAATATTAAACCTTATTTTTTGAAATCATTCCGGCAGACCACATTAAGCAGCAATCGTGTATTGATGGTCTCTCATAAATACCTTCACTTTCTTTATCTGACTCGAGTTTCTAGTTTAACACTTATAGAAAAATGTAACTCTTACTCTACTCTTATACCTTCTTCAGGACGAGATTCCGCCATTATTAAATAAATTGACTATAGGAAGCTTGCTTAATGATACAATTAGATCTTTTTTTTATTATATCCTTAAATAGATCATCCAATTAAGAAATACTAAATTATAAAGCGCATTACTTTTTAGAAATATCTTCTGAACCGGATAAATGGACAGATAAATCTTATAATACATATCATATATCTATACTATTATATAATTCGTAGACGCAAAAATTAACAAGTGTAAGATATTTCTTAAAAATTTCAAGTTACTTGAAAGATATGCCCCAACACTTTCTAATTTTGAAATTAACTTACGTATATTGTATACAGTTACTTGTATGTTTTATGAATGGAATTACAATATATATTACGTTCACATACTATATGCAAAAATATGAATAATTAAATGATAACGATATAGAATATTATTAATCTTATCTACAACTATCAACTTTTTTAATACAATACAAAAAAATATTAGTATTGAAATTTTTAAAGGTCAGGTCAACTAGTAAATTATGCCGGCATAAGATATATGCTACAGGCTTATTTACATATTTTATTTTGAGTTTCATATTGTTCTATCATCAAAGCAACGTTTTAATTTTTTTTTAGTGTGTATATAATTAAAGTTATTTTGTGTGAGAAAATATGTTTCGAACGAAAATATGTTCATATATTTTTTATAGTAAAAACATGGAATTAAATTTAAAAGCAATTTCATTAAGTATGATATTCACTTCACAAAAATAGCCCTTTCATATAATCCGAAAATTAACAGATTTTGTCCAATAAAAACCGAAATAATCCCAAAATTAAATCATACAATATTATATAAGAAAGATTAATTTTATTTTTAATATTTTCGCTTTAATTTTACCGCAATAAAATTTTAAATACACAAGATGAATAAAACATTAAAAAAAAAAAACTCACCTTCAACGTTAAACTTTAATTTCGATGTTATTTTAGTAGAATAACGTTTTTATTAATTACACGTAAAGTTTACGAGGACTATTTCGTAAGCGTACAAGTCAGGCCGACAGCGACCAGCGAGGCGTACCGACTGTGCTTGACTCGTGAGTCGGAAGACGACGAGCCCGGTGGGGTACGCTTGTACGCTGGCCTGATAAGCCGTGGGAGATAGAAACAACATCTCTCCATTCACCCGTGAGTAGAAAACACTGAAACATGATGGAAAGTCTTAATTGTACTGTGGGTTACGACGCATAATTTATTCTATAGTTGCATTATAAACTTTAAAGATATGTGAGAAGAGATCGTTTTGAACTTATCTTTTGTATCTTCATTATGACTCGTGTATATCTCGATCGTTGGAAATCGATCTAAATTCAATTTCAAAGTTATTTTAATCTATATTTCATTTTTCAAGCATGAGTTACATTAATATCATAATTATAGAGTATGATTATTTCAAATTGTTAAATTATAATTAATTAAATGTGTATTGGTTTAAATTTTTAAATAATAAAACCCGAGTTTCTTGTGCTGGTTCTTCTCAGGTCTGAGGCATTAACTTTAGTGAAGTGATGGTAAATTGACGTTCAAAAAATGAAGCTTGTAACTTTTTATTTTGAATAAAAATATTTGAATTTGAATTATGAAATGACTATTATATTATAAAAAAATATATTTTTTAAAAAAGATACCCATTATTTATAATTAGTAATTTTAGTACCTATCTATTATTTTTTGAATAAATTAAATAGGAAAAGAGTTTTGGATTTACAAATACAATATCGCCGTCCATTGCTGAACATAGGCCTCCCTCATCGAGCCCCAACCATCCCTGTCTTGGGCTTTTCGCATCCATCCGATGCCAGCCACCTTCTATAAATTAATTACTAAAAAAATGTGTAAAGAAAATTTTATAACGAAAAACTATAAAAGATACATTTTTCGACGTTAAATTTTCAAAGAAAAATCACTTTAAATTATAAATTAAGAAAGTGGCTTAATAATATTCTAAAATCAAAGCCCACACGTCGAATTNCCTCTTGTACATTTCTTTCTGATCTTGTTTCCTTTTCTTGTGTTATATTTTTGGGTGTACAATAAAGAATATTATTATTATTATTATTACTAAAAAAATGTGTAAAGAAAATTTTATAGCGAAAAACTATAAAAGATACATTTTACGACGTTAAATTTTCAAAGAAAAATCTCTTTAAATTATAAATTAAGAAAGTGGCTTAATAATATTCTAAAATCAAAGCCCACACGTCGAATTTTTGGGATAAAAGTTTTTGCATAATTCAACCTTGAAACAAGATCACTACATGACGTAGGTAATTTTGCAATTCAGAATGCATATTATATAATCCATTTTTTATATATAATTTAACTCATTCATTTGATAATTGTTCATAAAAATAGATTATTTTTTAACAAAAAACATACCGACTTCGAACAACAAAGTAAAAAGTAAAAAATAAAGATTTTATAATTTTGAAGTCGGTGTAAGGTAGTTGTAGCACTAGCTCGGTTTGTTTTTTGTTAAAAAACATTAATATTTATTATTAATAATTTATTTTAATATTTTAAGTGATGCGTAGACCTTAAAAGGATGCTTGTCGAACGAGTACGTAGTGGTGGTTCTATGTAAAACTTCAATCTTGATTTGTCATATTGATAAGAACATTGTGAGTTCTCCATTCAACGTGACACTGGCGAAGTGATTTTGTGCTCAACTGGCACGCTCGGAGCGCCATAATAGAAAGAACAGAACAGAACAGATAAGAACATACACATACAACCATTCCCTTTTTTGAAGCCGGTTGAAAATGAGAACATTCTCTTTTTTGTAGTTGGTTGAAAAGAAATGCAACGATTGAGGAATCTCATCTTGTAAAATGCCTATTGTTAATTGGTTTTGTAATCAACTAACTGTAACAGACCATGTATCTACTTTGTTCTGGGTTCAAGCTCCAGGTAACAATTATGGTAATTTATCTTTTCCTAAAGATTCCAGCGTCATAATTTCAACAACAAATGTTATACATACATCTACTTATTCTTCTCTAGCCTCTTGTATCTATTCTATAATAAAAATATTAAATATCTTTTCGTTATATTAATTCACATCTTTCTCTTAAGAAATGTTTTTTTTTTTAATTTTCGCCTAATATTCAAACGTAGCGTGTAGCGACTAATGACGAAACTCAATGCTGATTTAAGATTAAGTTTGCTTCTTACCATTAATACGAGACCCACGGTCAAGAGACGAGAGATTTGGTCTCTCGAAGGATACGTGTGGATAGATTACCAATTATGAGGCAGCCGTGGCGCAGCAGCACAGGGGTGTGACTGTAACGCGATGGTTGTAGGTTCGATTCCCACTCGAGGAAGTGAAATATTTGTTTACGTTTATATTTCCATTTCTTCGCTCTGGTGTCGAGGAAAAGCGCGGCGTTGACTTCTGCCACTCAACACGCAATGCCTCCAGACTTCGGCAGAAAGTGGGGAACGGAGTGTCTTAACACGAGGTTCCATCTGTCTTCTAGGTTGTGTGCGGGATAAAGCGTGAAGGTGATTTGATTTTGATTTTTTAGATTACCAATTAAATATAAGAACTGAATTTAAGAACCGGTATGTTTAACCTACGAGCCGTGAACAAGACCTGTATGAATTTATTTCTTTTTTTAATAATTAAACAACAGTAGGTACTTATTATTACTTTGGAATATAAATCTTGTTCAGAGAAATAAATTAGCACGTAAAAGTTGTTTTATAAACAAGTTATAATTTTGTTATAACAAGTTAATAATGTTTTTTCATGACCTTTAAAGATTAACGTTAATGCAGATAGAGTAATGATCTTCCTATTTTTCATTAGGTATAAACATCCACCAACAACCGTCGAAGTCATTCACAATTTTTAAACCAAATTATAGAGTTAACATTTATTGTTTAATCAACTCCCCTGTGGTGTGTGCCCTGTATCTTCTATATATTTTTTTAAAACTTGTTTTTGATAAATATTTGAAGATTGCTGATATGTGAATGAAAATGAAATGTTATCAATAATGGATTTAATTGAAAAACCATACCTTTTGCGTCGGCATTTACAACAAGCAAATATACAATACTATCATTTAATTATTTTCACAAATAACCAAGTAGTCTCACGAGATATTTATTAGAATTAAAACAAATTAGGTAAATCATTAATATTTCTCCCTTTAAATACTTTCATATCCAGATTTCTAAAACAAAAATAATATCTTTATTTTAGACATCAAAAAAATAGAATTACTTATGCTATTGGTTTTTTATTTTATTTTTTATTATCATTTCTGATCTTTATTTATGACTAATGTGATCTCTTTTGTATCTGTAACATTTTCTTTTTGTTTATGAATGTTTTAATTTGTTGAATCTCTCTTTATATTCTATCTTAAAGTATAGATGTAATCAACAAAATGTACTTGTCTGCAGTTTATCTTAAAGAAAATTCTAATTCGACTTCGTTCTGATAACTATGCAAAGCACGACGTTCAGTAAAAAAAACTATAGTGAAAACTGCATTTTAAACGATTTATCGGTTCAGAGTTTGCCGTGCGCAAGCGCGCAGACAAAAAGACATTTATACAAATAGTCAAAATGTTTTTAGCTCTATTACATTAATAAATGTATGCAATAATATATTTTCTTTGAAAATATAATCTTTTTGTATAGATAATTGTTTCTAAATTAGATGTGCGATTTGCCACTCTTTAAAATGCGCGAAAAGTAAAGAACAGAATAATTTATAATTTCTATCCGAATATCCTGAACTCCCACATGCATGAAAGATCAATGTAAAACAAAAACCTTGCTAAAACATTTATTTTTTTCATTGTTGTTTATCATATGATAAAAAAATAATTTGGTTGAATAGAAAAAAAATAAAGTGTATAAATTGATGATTGATGAAAATTATTCTTTTTCCATATCTTAAATCGACAACCATAATTGAGGTATATTATCTAAGAAATACTTAAACGTGTAGAGATTAATTAATTTAATCCGATAAATTACATGTAAATTGAATGAAACGTGTATTTTTTTATTATTATTGTTTTGAATGTGCTGGCTATTGAATTTTTAAGCCTGATGATCTTCACAGGGTCACCTTATATTTGGAATTCAACTTATAATTCATTGTTGGGAATCTATGTCTTTTATGTTATAACAAAACGATGACATAGACTAGACTGATTAACTACTCATGACCTTTTTTCAAGCACATTTGATTCAGCTTCACGTGTTATCCCGCACACAGCAGGGTAAGCAGAGGGAACCTAGTATTAAGATACTCCGTTCCCCACTTTCCGTCAGATACCAGAGGCATTACGTGTTGAGTGGCGGAACTCAACGTCAAGCTTTGCCTCTAGATTCTGATCTAGTGGTAAAGCTAAAAAGAAATGAAAATGTAAATTTAAATAAATATTTCATTTTCCCGAGTGGGGTCGAACCCACAACTAGTTTGACAAACTGTAATTGTCAATTTTTCTCAAAAATCCGATTTTTTCCAAAAAATCACAAGTCCCCAAATTTATCTGATGAACCATTGAGACTAAACCTAAACACTAAACATACACGTGGTGAAAGGAATAGGTACTGAGATCCTTTACCTATAACGATAGTAAATCCGTTTATCGAGATACATTCTGTATAAATAATCAGTATTTATTAACTATCTTTTCAGATTCTAAATATAAGGTAAATTTTGAAATTTACTCTTTAAAATATGAAAAAATCATTTAGGTTAATTAAATGAATACAAAGATGAATTTCGAAATAACTAGATACAAAAGATTTTACTTAACGATAACGATAATTTATAATTATTAAAACATTAATATTGTACTATTATGATAAAAAGTACGTACTAAAATCGATTTATTACATATTCTGTGCTTGTCATAATGACATCAATTAAATAATTGGAAATGTCAATTGTATTGTCATTGATCTTAGCTAATGTCTAATGTCATTATTCATGATTTTCGAGTGACGACTGGTGCTTGTTAGAATTTAGAAGTGCTATTATTGGTCCATTTTATAGTTTGCCGGTACTTGGTAAACTAGTCGAGTAGTCAACTATATATAATACTGTTTTTAATATATTTACAATTAAGGTTAAAGTCTTATTATAATTAAGAAAAAATGTCGCATTTTAAATTAATATCTTCAACAAAGGCATCCGATGTAATACCTGTAAATAAGTATGTATCGGAAAAAACGGGACTAACCGTGATAATAGCAAACGTCGAGGGTCCTTTAGTAAACGGATTTTTTTGTCTTGGTAGGTCTTTTTATATTTATTACAGTAACCTTTTTTATATTGCGATAAATATCTATAAGGCAATAATACATTTTCAGCAACTGAAGCCCACGATGATGACGGCTTACCGCACACATTAGAACATTTAATATTTTTGGGTTCAGAGCGGTATCCTTATAAGGGAATTTTGGACTTGTTGGCTAACCGTTGTATGGCACATGGAACTAACGCCTGGACAGATACAGACCACACTTGCTACACTATCTATACAGCGGGTGATGCGGGTATGCTGACATTATTGCCGATCTACCTCGATCATATTTTAAGACCTACACTCACTGATCAAGGTTTCATAACTGAAGTCCATCACATTGATGGTGATGGAGAGGATGCAGGTGTTGTTTATTGTGAAATGCAGGGAAGAGAGAATACAGCAGATAGCAGGTCATATTATTTATATCTAAATATTTGCAGTTTGATTTTCCAATTGGAAATTATGCTGTTATATTTTAAATACTCTTTATAATTAACAATTGGAATAAATTATAAAATATATCTGAATCTATTAGGTGTGAGCTGAAATTACTCCGAGCTATATATCCAGACAATGGGTATTCTGCTGAAACTGGAGGAATCATGGAGAATTTGCGAGTTTCTACAAGTAACACTAAAGTAAGAGTAAAAAATATTTACTATTTTATTAAATATGAAATTATTTAATAATGAGGCAATGGTTGCACAAGGGTTAGTCTGACTGTAAATGATTGGTTGGATGGGTGGCATTTTAATTTCCATTTAGTAATTATTACATTTCTGGCAGTGGCGTATCAAGCTTAACTTGTGCCCGGAGCAAAATACTTTTACAGCACCCCCCAGGCGAACACAATATATTTTTATATGTATGTTTAAATAGTTTTGCAGTATGGGGCGGTCACAGACTACCCGGCTCCCTATTCCTACGCTCTCAAGCACAGCTTCAGACTTAACTTAAAAATGGGCAATTTAATAATGTAACACTATGTTTCCTCTGTTTTGAAGCAAATAATAAAAGAAAAGTCATAGATATAAAAAAATACATTTCTTTCTTTTACAGGTTCGTGATTTTCATCGGAAATTTTACAGAGCTGAAAATTTAACAATCATCTTAACAGGCCAGATTGAAGCTGAGGATGTATTTAAGGCACTTGCCACTGTAGAGGATGACATCATTGCAAAGGTGACTATGATATTATGCTCTACTAAGCTAATAACAATAATTGCATATCTTCAAGGTAAAATTAATAAAGAAACATTGTTTTATAACCCTCATTAAAAATTATGTTAACATATATTTGTTGGAATGAGAATATTTTAGAAGGCAGAAAAGATTTTTCCTAATGACTTTCCTTTCCTGAATGACTGAATTACTGACTGAAATGGCTTACTATGGGAAATTTCTTTCCATATGTACATAAATATTTTAAAAAATGAAGCATTGTATTTATTGCGATGAATACATTTATAATGAATAATTCATATTATTCTAGGAATATAATCTGATACTTATGATTGGGGCCATAATGCAGATTCTGGCTCCAATCATAATTCCGAAAACATATTTTAATTTTATAAGTAAAAAAATCCTTGTTGGTCCCTTTTTAAAACGAGTATAATCGAAAAATTCTCTTAGTAGTTAGTAACCGCAATGGTTATACGCACGTTTAACGCACTTTGGTTATACTTATTTCTAAAATTGTCTGTTCTTAAAAAATTTAAATAAACTAGGAGTTATTAAACCAGCAAAATCTTAAATTTTCTTATATAGAAAGAGAAGGAGCCTCAGGAAGAGTGGGTTAAGCCATGGCAAACAATCCCTCCTCCGCCAATTTACGGAGAACTTAAAGAACAGTGGCCAGCTGACACTGAAGACTGTGGACAGGTACCATTATTTTGATATTTATCATATCACAACGTTATTTTCGCTCGTCTAAAAGTAAAGAAATTAAATTACCTCTTTTGTATTTTTAGGTATCCAAAAAATATTAATATTTTTTGGTATTTTAAGTTAAAAAAGACTTGAGTGGCACTTAACACGCTTAAACTTAAGATGTGGATTGTTTCAATGATATACAACATTAATTAAATTTTCAATTTTTTCAATTGAAGGTATTATTCGGTTGGCGCGGTCCGCTGCTCACGGGCTCGGGCTCGCAGCACGAGTTGACGGCGTGCGCGCTGCTCCTGCGCTACATGTGCGACACGGCGGCCGCGCCGCTGCAACGCGCGCTCGTGGAGCGCGAGGACGCGCTGGCAGGGGATGTAAGCTTTTTAATTTTTTTTAATGAAAATCAGCTTCATGCTGTATGCGGTGTGCGGGACACAGCAGGGTAGGCGGAGGGAACCTCGTGTTAAGACCAGAGTGTTTTTCCAACTTTCCGCCAAATTCTGCAGACATTGCGTGGCGAAACTCAACGCCGCGCCTTGCCTGTACACCAGAGCGATGAAAATATAAATTTAAATAAATACTTTTCGCACACTTTTACGTCCCTACGCTACCATTGCCCTCAGTGTATTTTTTTAATATAATTTAAATTAAAAATACATTTCATTCAAATAGCCTTATGTGCGTACATTTCTCCTCCTCCTCCTTATCCTGCATGTGATTCAATTATAGACACTGTACTGTACTGTACTGTACTTACACTGTATTTTAAAACAATGTTTGATGTCACAGGTTTCATATAACATAAGAGAAAATTTAGCAACGCTCATCAAAATCGAATTAGACAATGTGCCGATAGACAAATTAGATATTGCACGAGATGAAGCTAAAAAGTGCTTGCAAAATATTGCCTCTGGGAACGAAACAATCGATATGGAAAGAATGGAGCGCTTATTGAAGAAACAGCTTAGAGAAACCATGGCTAGCTTGGAGTCAGACCCCCATCATTCTATTGCATTTAGATGTATTGGAGATGCACTTTATTCGCAAAATGAACTAGATGTAAGTTAGTATTAATCAAAACAATCAATGGAATTTACAACATACTGTATTTTTTCTTGTATTCTGATATACTTTTAATGTTTTATATGTAAATATACATCCTCGGAAGCCTTGTACGGTTTTTCCAATGCATTATTTATAGTTATTTTAAGAATTGACAACAGTTTTCTTTTTGCAAACACAAAATTAAGGTGTTGCCAATATTGTTAATCTAATTTGTTTCCAGTTTGTAGATCGTATGAATCCTCAAAAAATTTTACATGAACTATTGGAAGAGAAGGCTGAATATTGGCTCGGACTAATGAAGAAGTACTTCACTGAAGAACTTGTAGTAATCGTCGGCTCACCCAGCATTGAACTTCAAACTAAGTAACTATACGGATTTTTCGGAAATTTTGTATTATTAGCTAGATACCTTTTTTATGCATTTCCCGTTTGCACATAATTTCGTGCAAACAAACGAAAAAACAACATATTTTATACTTGTTACTTCGTGCCGTGTTTGTGCACTTAGACTAGGGAACATAAATATAATCATAAACATAAACAAAATCAGACCCTTCTCAACTAAACTACAGTAGCTTGTGGTAGTAATTCGAATTAAATTATTTTAATAATTGCTTATTAAACATAATATAACTCATTCCCTGAGTTAAAATCGCTTCTCGTTTATTCTTTTTTTTTAATTACGTTTAAATATATTTTAGGATGGCTGAAGAAGAAAAGAAAAGAATAGAGGAACAGAGAGCTCAATTAGGTGAAAAAGGTCTAGCAGAAAAGGCGACGGAACTTGAAAAAGCAATGGAATTTAATGAAGTATGTACATCTATTTATTCATTCTTTATCCCAACTAAAAGATTATATATCGCATAATAATAATTAAAAAAACACTTTTGGTGTAAAGGTGGCCTTATTACCACAGAAGATCTTTTCACAAAATCAGAAGATGCAAGGGGAGTAGTTGGTGTACAAATTATTTATATGTTCTCATATTGTAGTATTTTCGAGATAATCGAAGAATAAAATGCCAACTGATTTGTAGACGTTTAATGTCCGATCACAACTGAGTAAGCCAACGCTTTATTTAGACTTACCTGCATCCTATAATAATCCCTACACATATATAACTCAGTGGGTATTAAAAGGCCAGTCATGCCACAGGGGCACAGTGTGGTTGTAAAACCGACACTGAAACTGGTTGTGGGTTCGATCCCCACTAGAGGAGATGAAATTTTTGAATTTTTATTTCCATTTCTTTGCTCTTGTATCGAGTTAGTTAGTTTCAGCAATGTACACGCAATAATTTAGGCGAAATCCACTCATATATTAGGCGGAAAGTGGGAAACGGAAGTGTCTTACTGAGGAATTGAGTGTCTTTACACTCGGCTTCCAGGTTCCTTCTGTTTACCATGCTATGTGCGGTATATAGCGTGAAGCTAACAAAAAATAACTGAAGTCTTTTTCAGCGAGAGCCACCAGCAGGCACGCTAGCAGCAGTCCCAGTACCGTCCTGCGATCGTCTCAAGTGCCATAAAATATCTAGTTGGAGCACCGGCGATAATTGCCCTGACTTCAATTTGAAAGATGTACCATTGTATACTAGGGTGCACAGTTTGAATACGAATTTCGTCTATGTGAGTCGTCTAATATAGTTTATTTTAATTTATTTTTGGAATAGAACCTCTAGATAACTACTACTATAGTATATAGATAACTATATTGTATTAGACACAATATATGCTTAGCAACCTTAATCATATAAATTACAAAATGTAAGAATATTTTATATATTTCACTTAAAGATTCTTTAAATAACTAATGTTTGTTTACTAAACAAAATAATACTAAACAAAATAAAATAACGTAGTACCAAACAAAATAATAAAAATGATTACAAGATTCACTAATAATATTGAATATATTAAAATAATACAATTTTTACATTTCTGTCGTACTTAATTAAATTATTTCTATAATTTATCCCCATATAGATAAACCTAATCTTCGACACAACCCACATGCCGCCGCTGCACCGGCGCTGGATACCGCTGCTGCTGGACGCGCTGGGTGAGTGCGGCGTCAAGCGCGGCGACCTGCTGGTGCCACACGAGGAGGTCATCTCCGCCACCGAGAGGCTCACTGTCACCTTCTCCAAGGACATCGGCTTCGATAGACCTGGCAACTTCTCTGTGGGACCGTTTGGCAACTATATACATGTTGAAACCAGGGTAAGTTGCCTTTAGTCTTATTATTACTTTTTTGTCATTTTTTTAGCTTTATGCTGTATTCCGCATATTCCCGCGTATAGCATGGTAAGCAGAATGAACTTAATGTTAAAACACTCCGTTCCCACCTCTCATGCAATATTTCGGGATATTGCCTGTCGAGTGGCGGAACTCAACGCCGCGTTTTGTGTTGTTATCAAATCAAAAAAATATGTTATTAAATAATTAATTTCCTCAATTGATACAGAACCGTTGCGTTTACACTTTATTTAAAAATTATAATTATTCTAAGCACTAATCATATAGTGAGGCCTGTCGTGGTGCAGGGGCACAAGCGTGTGACTAAACGCGACAAGTTCTGGTGATTTCCAGTCGAGGAAAGTATTTCATTTCTTCGATCTGGTGTCGAGGCAAAACGCGGCGTTGAGTTTCGCCATTCAAGGACTAAAAGGACTCTTAACACTAGGCGCCCTCCGCCTACTCTGTCACAAGCGTTTTAAAATTTTAAGTATATTTGCTTATAAAAATTATTGTATTCATTCCAGTGTGAACCATCAGATTATGAAAAAGTTGTTGAACATCTGTACGACGTGATCTTCACGTCGGTAATAACTAAAGAGAGACTGCTGGTGTTTGCACAAAGGCTGATCAATGATGTGGCACAGGTATTTATGTAGTAATACAGCTTATTTTTTTTAACCATTGTTTTTCGTCATTTTTTTTATTCAAAGTTGAAAAACTAGACTTTAAAGAAAAGACTTACTGTGTATTATTTCATCTAGTTTTATATTAATCCAAATTTATTTTGTTTTAGTGTGCTTACTCAATAATTTTCTTATTTCAGTATTTTAAATAGAAAAGAATACTAAAAACACTAAATTACAAATTGTTATGCACTTATGATAATAAAAACAATTACAAAAAAAATTGTAACTAATAATATGAAGTCACACATCAAATAAAAAATTATAATTAATAAATTCAAATTTACAGGTAAGGAGAAATGGTCACAAAATGTCATATGATATTCTCCGGGATTCACTCTACAGTAAAGACAGCAACACGCACTGGTGCTCCGTCCTCCGTCAACAGAAGTTTCTAAAGGAAATAATAGAGAGATTAACCAAAAACGATGAATCAGACGAGGAAATTATTAATGAAGCCCTACAAAGCTTAAAGAATTTGACACAAAAGCCCTGGCTTCATTTAGCCACAGACTTAGAGCGGTATAAGTTGAGTGCTGACCCGTGGAAGAAATATGCAAGGGATGGTGAAGTCCCGAAAGAGTAAGTAGATTCTCTTCTCTCGTTCTAAATGTTCAAGGTAACTTTGACCTCTGGTAAATATGTGTGATAAATTTACATATTCATATGTATATAATATTTATTTTATATCTTTTTTTCTTATCTCTGTTGGTGAATGAACCGAAAATAAATTTTAAATAAAACTCTGATTAATTGCGTATATTCAGAATTATATATTTTTGGAAACCCCACGTTTAGAACACTTTGCGGTAGTCCGTGTATGTGGGTAGACTGAGGTGGCTTACATCTGTCAGTTAATATAATTATTATATAACATTCCACCAACGATTTCTTAATTGTTTCTTGCCCTCTGATTTGGTGGGTCTGAGACTTCACAAGTGTAATAAGTTAAAGTTAACAAAAGTTTACCAATGGTCCTAAATATTAGCGATTAATTCGGTTAAAGAGTTTAATTTAAAATGTATAGTAATCGTAAAAATCAAATATCTTATAAAGCGAAAATTCTGTTAGTTTTTTCTATAATTTCAAGAAATGATTTCAAATTCAGTGGGCATTTGCTGGGTTCCCACTTTTCCAAATAAAATACAGGCGTCCCTCGTATAACACGGTACTTGTACAACACAGTTTCGATATTACACGGTCCAAGAATTGAGACTAATGTAACACGGTCCCGATATTACACGGTACAAGAAATGATATTAGTATAATAACACGATTTTGAAAAATATGCATTTAATTTGAACTTTTTTTTCGTTCAATAAGCTGTTTCTACTTGTTTTATACTATGTAATTATTATTATTAGTCTTTGAATNGTACGCGCTACACGACGTAGCCCCGCTCACAGTCGCCTTGAATTATTTTACGCAGCTTGAGGTATGTACATTTATATGGCAGTGGTATATTACTAGGTGTCTATACTATCTTATATAATCTGTGTTTATAGTCTGTCTATCTTATATCATATGATATTTTTCCTACCTGTGACACAAAATAACTGCACATTAAAACGCTGATAAAGAAACGAATTGGATGAACTGCGTCGGTGAGAAAATGATTTTTAAACACCAGTGTGAGAAACACTTATTATTAGTTTTAAGTTAGGAAAGACACATTACTGTTCTTCTAATATTGTAGACAGTAATACTTATTCACTACAATGTTAGATATATTACAGTTTCATATTTAAATTGTATTCTTTTAAATTTAATTAAAATAAGTATATATAAAATGTCGTAACATATTCTACAAATATGAGTACTGCAGGGTCCCATGTGGCGCCTGATCCGCGGCTGCGGGCTCGCGTACAGCTACGGGGTGCGCGCGGCGCCTGGCGAGGCGCGACTCGTGTTCTCGCTCTACCGCGCCACCAACACGCTCGCCGCCTACTGCAAGGCCAAGACTATTCTGGTATGCTTCATTGTATTAGATATCTGTTAGGCTGGGGGAATCTGGGGACCTAATGTTAAGACACTCTGTTCCCATTAAGACACTTCTGTTTCTCATTTTCCAACGTATTCTTGAGGCATTGCGTGTTTGAGTGGAGGCGCTTAAAGTCACACGCTTATACTAATGTATAATTTGATTTTGTGTTGTGGTCAAGACTAACACACCAACATTATTATAACTTAACACCGCGTTCTCCGCATCGGATACCAAAGCAAATAAATAAAAGTAATTCATTCCTCGGAATGGGAAACGAAACCACGACCGTCGCGTTTATAGTCAGACGATGTACCACTGCGCCACGACGGCCTCATTATTAATATAACTAAAACATTTCAGGAAGAATATTTAGCAGATGGGAAATTCGATGAGGATCTTTTCGCATCAGCAAAAAGTACGGCACTGTTTGAGGTAGTGGAGAACGAGAAGTGCCCCGCCGACGTAGTCAGGCAGTCGCTTATTAATTACGTGAAACGCGCCGGGGAGACCTACAACAGGTATGTAGTAACACTTTCTAATATTACTATAATCCTATTTTGACTACTCACTCTACTGCATAATTAATAATAAAAATAAAGTAAAAATTTAATTCTCATAGAAGAAACTATATATAGAAAGTTCTATAAATATTCTACTGTTATTTATTTAATTTACTAATGTTAGTTAGTTAGTTAGTTAGTTAGTTAGTTAGTTTATACTTTATTGCACACAAATAAAAGAAAAAGAATAATACAAATAGAACAGAAAAGAAATAAAAAAACAAGTATGCAAAGGCGGCCTTATTGCTTCAAGCAATCTCTTACAGGCAACCTTACCCTAATGTTATATTTTTTTATTTTAATTATTTACAAAATATTCCGATATTTTTACTGCAAAATTGTATAATTTATTCAAAATACTTGTTTGTATTTTTTATAGCATTAAAGACTATTGCAAATACGTCATTATTACACCAAACTAGCGAATTATAACATTGAACCCCATTTCCATAGAGACTTAGTATGCGCGATAGCAGGCGTAACCAAGGATACAGCGCATGCGGCGGCCGCTCGCTGGCTGCCCGGACTGTTCACGAGTGACACTAACACCGCCATCATATGCCATCCGTCTAAGGTGGTGGATATGCAGACTGCATTCCAGAAGTCAGTATACTATATACATATAATGTAGTAAATAATTTATTATAGTTCCCCACTATAGTCCCCCAAGTGGGAGTTGAATCCACAACAATCTTCCTCAAAGCAATTGCTTTCCCACACGAAAAAGCCATTTACATCAAAAACAATAACTTTTCAGGCGAACAAATTCATTTTTTATGTCTGCGGAACTTTATTGATCTGATACTCATTTTTTAGTATAGAGCGCTAATATATTAAGACAGCGCACTGATGTGTCTTTTTTTTAATAATAGGTATAATTTGGTTGATTGCAAAAAGTTAGTAAAATTACTAACCATAGGTATTTCATCATATTCGTATTTGTTTCAGAGTCAATATAAAATTGGAAGCCTTCGAGTCCATGGAGGCATCGCCATTTAATAATTAAGAATAATTTAATTCTAAAATATAGGAATACATACTATATACATGTCTCTTTGAATTTATTTAAAATGTAAATTTTAGGAAGAAGACATTTTTTTATTGCATTTCTGACAACTTTTTACTGTAATGTATTTCATATTGTTATACTTTTTTAAACTAACACTGCTTGGCTGTGCCTTAAAAACATGTTTGATTTTTTTATCAAGTTTTATTATGCAACCTCTACTATATATTAAACTACCAAATAATTATATTATATTCCGATTATAAATGAAATTCGAATAGTTTTGATGATTTTATTTTAATCACCTTTAATCTTAAAGCTAGGTCTATACAAAAAATATAACTTAAATATAGTCAGATATTTAGTGAACATCAATAAATCATCTCACAACCGCTGCAACATCTTCTATATAAAATTCGAACCTTTCCATAGAAACACTGATTCTATAACGTTATATACCCAAGTATACTTAACAATTCTATCCGTTAACAAAATATCATCGAGAATGGTAAAAGGATATTGATAATTTTATCAATTTTTATAAATGTTATTGAATTTGCCTTCTATTTGAGCTTCAATAGCACCATGCTATACAAATATTTAAATTACAATACTTAGAATATTGTAATTTTGTTGGATTTACCATTTTAATACTGGATATTTTTCTCTGTTGTTCTGTTATTGACGTGATTTATAATTTACATGTAAATACTGGCCCAAAAATAATTAACTCTGCGATATCAATATAATAGGCCATTGACACCATCTCCTCGTACCCACTTCACATCAGAATATAATGAACGACGCGATGCAACATAACATATTGAAGTTATAATTTAATCGTAATTTTATTATGTTATTTAAAATTAAATTGTACATACGAAGATATAATTTTGTATTTACATTTCATTTTGTAAATATAACATAGAGGATCTTTATAAGCTGCTCTACACTTGACTCGCATGTTATAATGCAAGTTAAAGCACCGATAGTAACATTAAGGAAGTTATAATTGCATTTAAAAAAAAAGAAACCCAAATAAACTATTAACACCCGCTCAGCTAGCTTACTGAGCTATGTTATACAAAACTATGATTTTAAAACCTATATATTTTTTTTAAAACATTACTATTTTAAATTTTTCACATAATTTGAAATACCTTCTACCGTTAATAATTTAACAGATATAGTTAACAGTTCGGAGAAAAATGTTATAATAGTTTAGTGTTATAAAGATTTGGTATAACATTAAAATTACCTAATCTTATATTATGTCACTACAAACATCTAATAATTACAAATTTCTATAAACGACTAATAATTGTAATAATTGTCATAAATATGTATATTTATAATAGAAGAGGCGGCCCCATTTACATTAAAATATTTTCTTTTAAACAATAGAAAAATAATAAATTTACTTGTTCGCTACTACTTTGTTTAACGCCTCCTATCATATGAATATTTAAAAATTACGAATAAACACGTAATATATCAATACAATCAGCCAATATAATCGTTAATATGAAATAAAATAGAAGAGTAACCAATTGTACAATAATGCGGCAAAAAATTGATTATTATATTTATAAATCATCTTAAAATGTATAATTAAAACCAAACAACTATTATTTAACAAGTAATGTGATGTTGAATCTTAAAAGTAGGTTAATATTGTAAATGAAACCTTACAACAAAAGCTAAAGCTTACGATTAAAAATATATTATTGAAACTTAGACATAATTATCTCATGCAATATAACAAAGGCAAAACAGTTAAAGTGAGGGTAAATTAAACTAGTAAATATTACAAACGTCCACAACCAAAAAAAACTGTTTGAACAATTTCAACTTATTCTCATTTAATTTGATGTGCTGACCAAACAAAACAAAAAATAGACAATTGTAATTTTTCAGAAAATGTGAATTAAGATTTATCTAATTTCGCGAAGCTATGAAAAATTAACAAATATTATAAATGATAATATTTTTACTACCTGCCATAATGAATTGTTTTATGTTCAATCGGGTGAATAAGAAAATAGAAAAAGTAGTTAATTTCTTAGCTTGATATTATAATAGATATCCACGTGAATGAGTCTCAATTAAGATCAATTATGTATCAAATTAAGAAACAATGTTACATGCTACATAAAACGAAAGAATCTGTTATTTTTTAATTCAGCACATTTTAAGCTAAAGAAATCAGTTGAAATTATCAAAAATGCTCTTCGATTTTTTTTGTAGACATGAGTCATAAAACTACACTAATTATATAGCCCTTATTATTAGTAATAAGTCAAGTGAGGTGATATCCGTACATGATGGAATGATCAAGCTGCAATTATTATATAATGTGTTATTTCACTGCCGGCTTAACAGGTGGCACTATTTTTTAGTGCACTAGGTTAGCTCACTACAAATAGTGAGTTCCGCTTTACATTTTAAGTATAGGGGTCTAGGGGCCATCCATATGTTAAATAATTTTTTTTATGAACCCATCTCTTCTTTTTCACAGCTGGTTTTCAACATTTGTGAAGAGAGGTGTGGTGGTACCTAGTGTGACATCATATATTTTGCCATTTTTTTACACGTAATTATTAAGATAACAATTCTGAAATTGTTATCGATCCTTTCATTCTTCTTAGGTGGGATCTAATTTATATATGGCCCTCTGCATCCCTACTTGCATTTACATTTTTCAACAGTTTTCTAATATCTTACATGGTGTAGTGCACTAGAATTATGATGTTGTAATCGCCGTAGGATTCGGATATTTGCACGATTTATAGTAATTCAAATGAATATCTAATTTTATTTTATATTTTCATTAGTCATTTCTTTGTCAGTTAAAACCTAACTTTGGTTTTCAAAATTGCTTTGCAATGACTATAGCGCTATTGCGTACCTTCAAATCAAACAAACCTGTCAATGAATATCTCCTGATATATTAATTTCTAAATATTAGTATATAAATGTTCAAATATTATTATGAATAGATATATTAGATAAAGCATCGCGTACATGGCTGTCAGCACAAAATGATGTAACCTATTCTTAAATTGTTTTTAGTGTCTCCACAGTAAAGAATCCCTTTATGTACAATTTTTTTATACGTTTTTGAATTTTAATTAAGTTTTACAATTTCAAGCATCTAAAGTGTATTTTGTTCTGACAGTCTTGTATAAAATAACCGAGTTGTGCATTTACTTGTATGTAGGCACAATTCCTTAGTACTTTCTATTTCAGGTCACGTTACGATCTATACACAATGATACTGTTATTAACATTATTTTGTTAATAAACGCCAAACAGCAATAAAAATTATTGTTTACTTCGCTGGCGACACTATATTCTGTATAGCCTCGAAATTTAATTTGTTCTTTATAATTCTTTCTTTAACCGCTCACGATGAGTAACGTATAACTACTCTAACGCCAGTATGTATTCTACTCTATTCTAATGGACCGAGACCATTTTTCATTACACGAACTCCATATAAAGATTGATAGTCTTGCCATCTGGAAGCATCTATCAATCTTTTTAGGTGTTATATATTCAAGTCCCGTATAATTTACATGATAGAGTTGGTGTCAATGGGCGGCGCGTGGTTGCGTAGTGCGTCCTGTATGTATTTTCCAATGTTTCCTTCCGCAATAAGGTGGAAGAAGAAAAGGTGTTCGAATCCTTTCAGCGATATGGACCGCAGTGCCGGTAGTCGTAATAGGAGGGACGCGAACCTGCCCTCTTCGGAGCTGTGCACTCGTCTGCAGTACTCGTCCAGGCAGGAGAACATCTGTAATGTTGTACATATTTATCTATAGAAAATTATTATGTTTAAAGATTTTATATATTTGTATACGCTTATGTTATGAAATAGTGAACAAATTTCCATTAATTTTTTTTAGTTTGCTAATAAGTGTAGGCAGGATCTGGTCTAAAATTGATTTAGAAGACTGATAAGCAAAACTATAAGGAAAAAGAAATCGCTGTTTAGCAAAAGTTATAGAGCGTGAGAAATAGTTGCCATTGACATATAAAAAAAATAGATGTCGAAGCATTTCTCATTGATAATTTAAGGTAAAATCTCTAGTACATCTGCTGAAGAACTATAAAAACACAAACTATAAAATTAATAAAATGCCGTTTTAGTAAGCAATTTTAATTAATAAATAAATATCACTAAATTGAAGCATCTACTCTTGTAATATTTATAACAAATAGAGACGCAATTGGTGCGTACATTATGTTTGAGTTGCTATAGCAACATGTATATCGCTTCATAAAAGTGTATATTGGGAAACATGGCTATGTGTGATATATTTATGTTATTAATGAAAGTTTTATGCATTATTTTAAAAAAATAGCACTATGTACTCCTCTATATAAATTATAACTGTGTCAATTTTCATAGAGGTTCAAAATTTGCTTCACATAAAATTAAAATATATATAAAAAAAGCACTAACCTTCTCCCTCAGCACGTCCACATCCTGCTTATTCTTGAGGCCCCTCACGTCGGGGTTGAGCAACACGATGGCCTTGAGGGCGACGTACTCGGCCTGGTCCATGCGCAGTGCGCGCATCTTGAGCGACAGCTCGGACAGCACGCGGTCGAAGATCTGCCCCACGCCCGCCTGCAGCGCGCTGTTGCGGTGCAGCGTCATACCTGTGGTGTGACGTCACACATGTTTTTAAATCATTAATGTGTTATTTCGCATAATGAATAGAAAGTTATTTTAAAAAACATATTAATATTTTATCGTAGTGGGACTTGATAGGAAGCGTTTTTAGACGGTGTTTAACGTGACATGAGAGTCCGATGCTCGTTTGGGGAATTAAATGTTTTAATTTTCTCGCTCTGATAACAGACGGCAAAACGCATTGTTGAATTCCTCCTTCATTCCACTCAACACGCAATGTTTCGAAAATTAATCGAACTTGAAATTAATGGAACACAGTATCTTCACATTATTCCTGTCTCCTCTGCCTACTCTGCTAAAGCAAAATAAAATAATAATTTTAATATTTTTTTTTTCAATTTCGACTGGACTCCAACTATCCCCTGGTCATTCAGATATTTCTCAAATACACCACGGCTAGTAATGTTATTTTACCAGGCATCAGGCACATAAGTTGCGGCGGCGCGGCGCTTCGTGTTCCGTCCAAATTCTCTCGCTCGTCCTCCAAATACTGGAAATTTATAAAAGTTAAATCAGAAATACCGTTCATGTCAATATTTGATTCTAACTCAATTAAATTATATTCGTATCAGCACGAATTATTTATTTTCCAGCAAATTCAATAATAGTAACTTAATGATTACCCAATACATTATTCATCACTTTCAAAGTATAAATAACAATAACTAAAAATAGATCTTTCAAAATGTGTAAATATAAAATCAATGGAAAAATAAAATTACAGTAAACAAATACTATTACACAATTTGGCACAAAAACTAATACTTTGCTCAGACAAGTAGGTGTCCAACTAAACATTGCCAAATCATTTTGTTATGAAAAATGCATTTTTATAAAACAGAAAATGGTTATAATTTCGATTATAACAAGAATTAATAAAGAAAAGTAAAAACATAAAATTCAGAACTAAACTAAAACCTTTGACGGTCGAATCTGACTGTAAAAGCGATGGTTGTGAGTTCGATTTCCAAATAAGATTTTTTATATATTGAAATTATTTTATTTACCCGCTCTGGCTGCCAGCCTACCCTGCTATGCGGGAAAAAGCGTGAAGCTGATTATTTACCTCTATCGAACGCCAAGCGATCGCAAACAGCATTAGTTCATTCCACGAAGCCTTCAGCAACAGCACTTGGTCCTCCGGCAGTAGCTGACTGAAATGCGGAATGTCACGAGCCCAAACCACCAGCGCGGCGATCTGCTTGTTACCTGGAATTTATGTATATTAACTTAATTTAATAAGACCTTTGGTTTTCACGATTATTACACATTCTAAATAAAACTATTTAACCGGATTAATCACGTATATTTGGTTTTATACATGTTTCTAAACCCGACGTTTCGAACATTTTTCAGTAGTCCGTGGTTTATTTAGAATTTTAATTTATCTTAATGATTATAAATTAATTAATATTGATATACCTACTGCGTTTTACCCGCAGCTTTAAAGCCGTAGACCGAAACACTAATAGAAATAACTAAAACTTGTGTATCAACATCGCAGGCTTCCTTGACAAATCTACTATTCGACACAAAAAAAATATTCCTGAAATTGGCGCGTTAAAGCACTGTAAAGTTTTAAAACATCAATATAGATGATATATTTTCCTAGCTTCGGTCACAATGCAATGCAATACAATGCCTCGAAAATTCAGCGGAAAGTGAGGAACGGAGTCGAGACTGCCTATCCCGCTAAAAATACAGCGTGATTATAAAAAATATGCACACTTAATAGAAATGTATCATTTATAATAAAAATATATTAATCATAAACGTGATCTTAGAGAAGCCATCACACTTAAATATAATCATAATCAAAGGTATGTAATGCAATAAAACCGCTTTTTATATCAAATTCTACGTAATGACTGCAAATTGTTCAACTCACAATTAGTATTTAAATTAGCAACTATAAAGCGCTACTTGTATATATTTTAAGAAATTTTAAACAAATTCTCTATTTACTTTATTAATCCTTTTAGTGTTCAAAGTCTACTTTATTCATTTTTAAAGAAACAGTTTTCGTGAGGTATGTATTTATTTTGTAGTGATGATGCTCATAAAACAAAACAAGTTTTAACTCTGGAATCTCGTTATAAATTCTATAATATTTTTCGAAGCAATCAATAAAATACTCCAACCAATTTTAATGTGGAAATCTCTTATTATTTGTGTAAGAAACTAGGTACCTATCCGAATTAAAAGATTATCGATAGAAAATTCACTTTTTAAAAACGTAATAGATTAGAATAAAAGCTATATATCACATGAAGCTTTTCTCAATTTACGATACAAAATAATATGTTAATGTTACTTAGTACATTCTAAGAAAACCATTAATTAAGTTAATCTATGTTGTACTCGTAGGTTATCAGTGTTCTAAGATTGCAATCTACCACGAATACAGGTTTACCTCAATTATAAAGTATTTAGACGGTCACAACTCACATTACAATTTATAATAAATATATAAATAATAGGTAGAGTTGTTTTCTTTTTATAACATTCTTAAATTGAAGAATTTTTAAGAAAATATACATGTATATATATATATATATATATATATATAAAATGGAAAAAAAAACATAATAACTAGTATGGCGCTTGCAAACGAACTGAAAAGACCGGTCGTAATTATGTATAATATTATTTAGTATGTAAATTTTTATCAAATATCGATTCACAGTAGTATTTTATTTTTTCATTTTAATATAGACTTTCTTGTATTTTTAATAATAAAATAAATAAATATAATGAAATTAAAATTCAATACTACAAAAGCTTCAATAACTTATGGCTGCAGTTTCGTCGATTTCTATTAAAATATAAATTTAGTTTATATAATTTTTTTATTTACTTTTAATAATTTATACTTTTCTTCATTATATTCCATTTAATAATAACAACGTTGTATTAGGTACTGTGTTTTTCGTTCTAATATAGTACAATGCCTCTTCTACTTACACCGCACATTAAAGGGTTTTTAGTCTTTTGTTACATTTTTGTAAGGCAAAGTTAAATTATAGAAAAAGAACTTAAAAGCAAATAATAACAATACAATAACTAACATGGCTGGTTGTAAGCTAAGGTAAACACTTTTTCACTTTCCGCGTGTAAAGTCACTCTATTCATTATTTTTAAAAATTGGAGAGAGTATCTATGAATTAATTTATATCTTGTAAAGCCAAATCTGGGTAATATCCAAATTCCATATGGATTTAAAAGTTTCAAATCATAAGGAGCCATCCGTACTAACGATTTGTATTTTTAATTTTATAAACGAAAATATTTTAAAAAATAACTTA
Source organism: Heliconius cydno galanthus (assembly GCA_036379175.1). Lineage (NCBI taxonomy): Eukaryota > Metazoa > Arthropoda > Insecta > Lepidoptera > Nymphalidae > Heliconius > Heliconius cydno. The sequence continues at coordinate 217,330 of JAKRZM010001333.1, read as the reverse complement.
CCTACTTATTTCCATGTCATTTGTGAATATCAATCAATAGAAAAAATGTAAATATCACACATTAAACTAGTGATAAGGAAGAAAAAACAATTGTCTAAAATCATATTTAAATAAAAAAAATAATTATATCTTTACCTATCTGACAAAGGCTTGAGACGGGCGCCCTGTACCGCGGCGGCACGTTGGTGTCAGCTCCCACACGCAAAAACTGGAACTCCTCACTGGGATCCGCAACAAGGGACTCCATTTCTAGAAGTCGTTCGATAGACAGCTCCTAAAATATTAAAGAAATGCGCAGTTGCTAAAATTTTACTCACTTATTACTTATAAAATAGTATTATAGTACAATATCCAATACTTGGAAGTCATTTTGCTAAATAAAAAAGTTAATAGACATTTAAATTAACAATCGTCTCGTTAGTTAATACTTTATATCTGCTATGTTAGCCAGTGAGTGCCACAAAGACCTAATCAAATAAACGTTATCATTTATTTAATAATTATTATTTTAACTATTACACAAACTATATATATATATAAAAATTCTAAGTAGCCTAAAAGTACTTCAAGTAATCATAATAAATATTAACTAGCGGAAACTAATATATACTTCATACTTTGAAGGACACGGCGCCAAGGCTATGGAATAAATTAAAGGTGCCAAGTAACGGCATGAAAATAAATGTACCTACGAGAAATATTTTACTTTATAACGACATGAATCGATAAAATTGTAGAGCATAAAATATTCAAAGAAACTGCCAGGTCCGTGTCACTATTAGGTTGTTACAAGCAATTGTCATCCAATTTTAATAAAAATTATGATATTTTGCAAGTCTTTACTATTATCTATAATAAATATAAGCTTCCTCAGTTTGTGAAATATGCCTGCTGGGCATAATGACCTGAATAGAATTTGAAGGTACTTCTACCACAGATTATCTAAACAGGTACCTACATATACTATTGACTACTACTAGAACTTTTACTAGAACTTTTAAAAAATAGAAAAAATCATGTTTAAATTCAAGCGAAGCAAGTGGGAACCGTAAGTCAAGAACATAAAGCCTAAACGCTATAAAAGAGAGACATAAATCTATAAAAATTACGCGTAGGAAACTTTGTGGCTGTAAAATATATTTTTAGACTAAATCTATTAAAAACTTATCTAAATTTAAAGAATCAATAAATTCTTATTAAGTACAAGTTTATCTAAAGTATCCGACTTATAATAATTATGACTACTTCATTGTATCATAGCAATATATCAACACCCTGCGGGAAGACGATAAATTTCAGTTAATAAGGCCGCGTGTTCGCTTTAATAAACATATTTTCTTGTTAAATAAAATAATGGTTTTAGTAATAAAATTGTAAAGAAATTTGAAATATTATATCAGTTGATATAATATTTCAATGCCTCCCTGCGCCGCACAGGGGATAAGTGACTGTGAACGCGACATTTTACGGGTTCGATTCCCAATCTAGGCAATGAAATATTTGTTATTTTCATTTCTTCGCTCTGGTTCAGGCGACGAAATCATTGAGTTCCGCTACTCAACACGCAATGCCTCCAGAATTCATCTAAGAAAATGGGAAACGTAGTGTCTTAACACTCTGCCTACCTTGCTAAGAGCAGAAAAAAAAACCTCTACAAAAGATTTCTACCATAAGCATAATACAATGACCTCTAAACCTAGTATAGAAAGAAATATTAGCATACTACACACATAATACATAATAACATATACCAGCTACGTTTATAATTGTGCGTCTGTATTGATCCTTCATGTGCCAACGGCTGGGGTATGGACGCTTGAATTATTACTTGACATTTCATTATAATATTTATACCTACTTTAAAACTCTTTATTCAATAAACTATTAATATTTCCTTAATGTCGGAATATACTTGTCTTTGTATTTATAATTTCTGCGTTGCACTCGAGGTGTTGCTTTTGTTTTTATTCTATTAGTAATTATAGACGAGATAAAAAAAACTAACATATAGAGAGAATTATCAATATTAGATAATGCTTTAGCAAAAACAACACGTTATATAAATACACCTAGTATTCCACTAAAAACAAGAATTTAAATATAGTGGACTTATATTTTTAACTTAGACGTTTGTTCTACTAATTTTATAGAAATCCTTATGTAGTGTTAATGCTAGAAGTTGGCACAATAATATCCTCGTTGAAACGATTAAGCCCGTCGCCTTCACAAACGTCCCCGGAAGTGGCAGCTGGTCTAACAAAAGGTGTATTTTGGACATGTCTCGCATATTTACTGGTTGTACTTGATAACATCACACTGACCTCGTTGGAGCAGATCGCGAATTTGATAAATACAATGTTGAATATACTAAGTATAATGTTAACATGAAATGAAATGTAGGTTATTGTCGTACCCAACTAAGATTCGTGTAGTCTAAATCAATTTGATAAATAAATAATAAAAAAAAAATGTCAGAAAAAGGAAAATCTATACACGTCAGTAGAAACTTTACTTTTAATATAATCGTTGTACTTAATTATGACACTTTAATAGGCTGTGTAAAGTTTATTTCATAAGAAATCATATAAATCACATAAATTAGAATATTTATTTGATTGTCAATACTCAACGCGGAAAACAAAATGAAAAAAATATACAAAAGAATTTCCTTTTATATTGATGAAAGAAAGAATTTAACTAGAAAAAAAGAACTTGAGAATTTGAAAATATATAATATATATATTTAGAAGGCCGTTCTCTTTAATTAATTTCCTTTAAATAAAACATTATTATAAATAATAAGGAAACGAATATCAGCAGGCAAAATTTATCCCTATTGTGATTAAGACATTGTAATCATAAAGCTTATACATTTTTAAAGCACATAAAAATGATTAATAAAATTTTATATTTGTATAATGTTATGCAACACTTGCTACAAAGGTTACAACAATTTAAAAAAAAAGCCTTTTCGGTCAAAAATAAGCCTAGCTTGTGTTTTAAGACATAAAAACAAACTATTCAGATCTGCGACAGCTTAAAAAACATCCTCGCTATACATACATATTTTGATTAAAAAAAAACGAAACAGTCTGTTTTACCTGTACAGAGCTGCTCGGGTGTGCGTCCTCCGCGCCTCTCGCGGCCCTCTGCCTCTCCTCTTGCACCGCCTCCCGTTTCATCCCGCACGCGAGACATTTTTGATAGCGGCAATATTGACAACGATTTCTTTGACGCTTGTCGATAATACAATTCCTTTCTTCACGGCACGCGTACGTCAAGTCTTTTCTTACGGTACGTTTGAAAAATCCTTTACAACCTTCGCAACTGAAACATATAGAGCATGTAGGATTTTTATTAATTTTTATATTTATCAAAAATATAGAATCCTTACTATTAGACAAAATGATTCGTCATTTAAAAAAATATATATTAGACATTTAATGTCAAACATTAAACAGAAATAAATAATTAAAACATTTTTTTACAATATACATTAAAAAAATATGATAACAATATACAATAAATAATAATGTGAGTTGTATATTTAATGTAATTAAAAACTAGAATTTCTCACGTAACATATTTTCTTGTCTTTATATATTAAATGTTTATATATTCCATATTTATATTAAATATATAAAGACTGAAACCTCAAAAACTTTTCTTGCACGCGTGGTGCCATCACCAAAGAAGGCCACAGTCAGAATATAATTTAAAATAACATACATTTGTCGGTACCAAATATGGCTAACTTTGTATTCGCTACCTGGCAAAGAAATTTATTTCTGAATAATAAAAGCTTTCGTTTTGGCCAATTCAATTTTAAGAATATAAATGCCATTTATACTTAGTCAGTTATATATAGGCTAATTTATATATTGCTAATATCGTACGAAATTACCCTACGCATCATTGTGTTACATTATAGAATATAGACGACAGTGATTGCAGAATTGAGCAATACAAGATCGTCCTCCATCCTGAGTAATCACGAACGAATGAGTCTCCACTCGCAAGAAAGTGCGCACTTGAGCAATTCCCTCTGCTAAGTCATTAATAACGTCATTACTCGTAAGAGGATGACACGAATCACCTTAGGCACGCCGTCCACTACCAATAGCGCTGTATCCGGTTCGTTTTCGACAGAAAATTGTTTTTTAAGCCATGTAAGAATTGTGTAGGTATAAATATAGTTGATAAGCACGTATGTATGTCCAATATGAAGCGATAAAATTATATTCCAAAGTCACATAAGAGAAAGTGAAAGTCAAATGTCACAATACAATTAAATACTTTTATCAAAAAATGATAAACGTATCAAAGGCTATCATGATTTAAACAAAACAACTTTAAACAAAAAAGATTTATTTTTCATAATCCTCTTTTTATTTGTACAGCCTTCTGTGTAATACTTTACATATTTAAGGCTATATATGTGCAGGTATATATTTTAAAAACAACAGGTTTTTCATACTAAAACGTATACGAATCCTCAACAGTATTTTTGATAAGCATGTTAATCTGATAATATATTGTAATGATATTTTTTGTATCACGTACCTACATATTGCAGTCGCAATCTGGCGACATATTATAATGAAAAGCGTCACTTTCACTTTGCAACATTATGAAAGATTTTATATACCAGTATAGCTATGTCTTTAAATTATATGTTATTATTATTAATATTATTCTATTGTAATATACAAAATTAAATGGCATTAATTAACTACACACATTATATGAAAAATAACCCAATTTAAAAAGTAACAACTTTTTTATTACAACAATAAAACTAAAACACAAAACCAATGCCAAACCTGTTTCAATCCAGATATTTAAGGAAATGAAAAGAACTTAAAATGTAATATATAAAAGACTGGTTCTAACTTTGTTTCAGTCTTGAGCTTTAAACGAGAAACAAAACAATTAACGATCGATGGAATATTATATTGAATTATAAAATCTATATATATGTATATGGGCCTCATTAATTTTTATAATAATAACTAATACGTAAGGCGTTTAAAACATACCTACCACGTAAATAACGTGATCGACAGAAGAAAACCAAATAAAAATTATGTAAATACGCGGAATCAACATACGTCGGCAGTCGGCACCCACCATACATTTTACCTGCCCCGTCTGAATGATTTCCAAGCTGAAGTATTCTCAAGGTGAAAATAAAATGTCCGATGCATGACATTACCTACGGCCGGTCGGCGATCGATAGAATTGTAAATTGTTTCAATAATACATAAGTTCATTTCGTACGAAGGTAGAGAGAACGTTGTAGAACGTACACAAGGCGCCTCCCACGCACTAGCAGCTGTAGCGGACTGTTTAAAGAATTGTAACATGCCAGAATTATTCAATTTTGTGCGATAAAATTATTCATCAACAACCCACCGACAGCAATATACATAACATCGCTAGGTACCTATATACGCTCTAGAGAATTTAGATACTTGTATATAGATGCTGTCTAGAAGTCTAGACGGGGCCGGGTATAACTATACATATAAAAGTATACTACAGTGGTGCATGTAGACCATTAACAAAATTAAATTTCAAATAAGTACCATAGTTCTTGGTATGAAATGAAAATTATAATTACTTATATTTTTGTGAAAAAATAATATTGTAATATAATAATTGATTTGATTTACACATACTTGCATATAAAGTTGCCCACAATTTACAATATAAAATTTATTTATTTTGAAAGATGTTGAGAATTATGTGATAATATAACTAGCGAGTAATTAACTAGCTTAATATTTATTATTTATTAGAATCTATCTACCTATAGATTTTTGTACATTCATTATTATTATAAAGTTCCTTTTTAATATCACTTTCATGTGGTGTACAAAAAACCTTAATTAAAATAAATAATACGTTTCCTATATATTTTTTTATTATCTGATGGTAATTGAAATAGATAATATATTGAAATAGATAGTTATAATATTGCAGAATCGATAATTCCCACAACTTATGATAATCACCTGTATACTCCATAATGCTTTCCCGAAGCCCTGTCACCACATATGGAACATAGGTGCTTGGAACCACTGAGGGGGTGGTTAGGGGGGAAGTTCCTCATGGCCGGCGGGGAGGTGGCGTCGTCCCGCATGCCGTCCAGCATCGCTGTGTCCGGTTTCATCTCCGGCGGAGACATCGGCGACATAAACCCCGCCTCGATGTTCAGCCCTGGAAGCAAATATTAATTTAATATTCATTTTCTTTTTGTTTATTTAAAATCATTTATAACTTTAGTAGACTATAATTATTTGCTTAATTTGTAGTTTAGTCATCAATCTACAATTAAATAGCTCTATCGATTAAAATTGATGAAATTTCATTTAATTACAATATGAAACAAAATATGTCCTGGTAAGTATTGATATGAGAAAATAAACAAAAAATGTTGTCGGTGAATCAGAAAAACCCGATCGAGATCGACCCGGTCCATTAGACTCTGCTTTGTGGTCGAGTTAAAATATGTAAGAAAACAAGCACCCTAGCAGTAAAGTTTCAATGTAAAGTTTTTTATTATGATTGAATAAAATTATAAACAAATCAGCTTCACGCTGTATCCCGCACACAACAGGGTAGGCAGAGGGAACCTAGTGTTAAGACACTCCGTTCCCCACTTTCTGCCTATTTCGTAGATTATATCCATTTACGATTGTATAAATGGATATAATCTACGAAACCTATATAAGATACGTAATTATTATTATATATATTTATTTTAGGCCGTCGTGACGCAGTGCTACATTGTTTGATTCCTTCTATAAATAAAGAATTATTTTCATTTCTTCACTGTGATAAGATGATAAAACGCGGCGTTGGGTTCAGCGACAATCAATACGGAATGTCTCTAAATTTTGGCGATTCTTGGTGATCAGTGTCTCAATACTAGGTTCCCTTTGCCTATACATATGCCTGCAATACGGCATGTCCCACATATACATTCCTTAGATAAAAGATATAGTACACAAACAGTTGAGTAGTAAAATAACTAAAAGTAAGTTCCAATGTATCATAAAGCTTTGTAAACATCCCAATACCACTCTATAAAAATGTAATTATTTCACAAATTCTATAAAGTTGCCAGAAACAAGTACAATACAAATAAATACTTATAATTCAGCTAGAATAATATAAGCGGCACAAAGCCTACAACCAGAATCACATAAATAATTTTCACAGACGGCATTTATACAGACTATAAAGCTTCAGATTATGCTGAATTCACGAGGAAGCCGTTTATGATAATGCTCCTTTAGGATTCAACATTATAAATTACAATTGTCAAACGAAAAACACGATAAAGAGACAAAGGCACTGCGGCAATAATAACATTTCCTTATAAAGAGTGATAAAAAATTCTGCAAAAATAATAATATGAATCCCGCTTTAATTGAAAAAGCGTTTATTTTAATCTATATAATACGTCGCAAAAGAGTCTAATAGCAAAAAGTTCCCCCCGGAGCTTAACTACCTATTATATATATATAGATATTGATGAACGATGAAGTTTTTAATTATTTCATTAATAACAACAGCACTCTATCATGGAGTAAAATGCGTAATTTTCAAAGATATACATAAAAAAATATAAACCTATACTACACTTAATTAGGTTAAAATATGCTGATAAAACACGTGACATATTTAACTAAATAATATTTTAAGCCAGCTTGAAGTGCCAATATAGTGGTCGAGAAGCTGTTAGTGGAAATATTTAAAGATTCGAACATTTAGAAAGTTTCTATTTAGATCCAGTACCTATAAGAAAATATTATTATAAAGAAAATTGTTATTTTCGCAAATTTGATAATCGAACAACACAATATCCTGTAAATGTTACCATTGTATTACTATTATTACTTTTATCTTCGTGATGAATTGTTTTTATTATCTCTTAGTTAATTATATATATTTAGAAACAATGTCAATTTTTCAATCTTTCTTTTAACTAACAATAGAGTTGTAAATTAAATAGAAAAACAAAAACATCATGGCCGAAATTCGTTCAAGGAAAATTATGGAGCCGATATAAGACGAAAGGGAGCAATTGAAAAACAATGAATAATTCAATTACAAACAGAAGTCTAAATTTGGCGAAACCCTACAACGTCTCTTTGATTATTGTAATAAAATGTATTAGGTACTTATGTATAGTTATAAGAGATCCTATACTTTTATATAGGTTTTTATTTAGATAGGTTTCTATACTTAAGTCACTTATACTTGAAGTTACTTCAAAGCACCCATATTAAAATTACGAATTCTGATCTTAATATGAAATCCAAATTACGTGATTACTGCCTTAATTCTGGGAAATTAGAATTTTAACGAGATTCGACTTTCCTACAGATCTTGGATATAATGAGACAAATCAGTATGCTTGGAGAAACTGGGAATATTCCATGTTCCATGTACTTATATAAAAAAAAATAAAGACAAAAATTAACCATTAGGTACAAGTTACCATTCCCTTTTCTTCTCTTTTTCTTTTTAGAGACATTCAGTAAATGAAGAAAGTTTACTTTATTAGCTAATGACTAAGAGAAATATATAATAAAATTGTAACTCATTGCTTTGTTTGCAGTACATGGAATATATTTGAGAAAATGTATTATTAACGGCATTCATCGATGTAATAATACCTAAAAGTGATTTTTTTGTTCGTTTGTCTTTGGGTCGGTGCACGCTAAACCGAATCTACTAAACCGATTTAAAGGTAGTTTTCACTTTTAAATTTTGCCACAGTTTCTCAAACATTAAATTGTTCATTAATAAAAAAGTTAACTTTCAATGTATGGATATTATCTTTAAAATTAATATCAAAAATTTCTCAATATTGCGTCATAATTGAGTAAAAAACTTTTTTTGCGTTTTTAGGAAAAAGAAGCTAGAAAATTAAATATTAACATTGATGGTAATTTTATCACTTGGCGTCGTTATCCTAATGTTATCTAGAAATTACCATTAATAGCTGAATTATCAAATAAAATATGGGTATAATGGTTCCTCGGTCAAAAAAAAAAATTTAATTTAATATGATAAATATTTTTTATACCAAGTACTCGTATATAATATGTAGAATAAGTATCTAATATTACTTCTATATTTCCCAAATGTTTAAGTACGTTTGCTCTTTAAGTTTTATTAAAGTCATTAGATTTTTGTCCCATATATACCCAATTATTTTTTATATTATATATCTACTACTTAGGTAAAGTTATTTAAATTTATATTAGACACATGACATGACAATTTATTATTATTATTTAACTGCAGCGTTAAGTTCCGCCAGTCAACACTCAATGCAGAATTCGGCGAAAAGTGGAGAACGAAAGTGTCTTAATAGGAACTTCTTAACACTAGATTATTAGGTTCCCTGTGTTCCAACCCCTGTTACGTGCGGTATACCTATAGCGTGAAGTTAAAAATAAAAATTAATAATATTTTTGAAAAAAATAATATAAAGAATTTCTTAGCATTTTAATATACAAATGTAACACCATATTAATAAAATAATTAAATTTCCAGAGTACAAAATCTTTTGAGTCAAATTACAAGAGCAAGCTCCCGTAAACTATAACTTGGAAATTAGAACTGAGAGTTGTTTACAGACTGGTAGACTTTGCTTTAAGAAGAAAGGATTAATGATTATTGAAACAAAATGGAAGCTAATTAAAACAGCTATAATATATAAATAGGTACATTTTCTGTGTAGTAATATTCGTCATATTATTCATGTAAAAACATAAAATTTCTTATTATGCAGTTATTTTTATAAATTGCGAATCATGACGGCAAATGACATTTAGGTATTTTAAAATATATTTTTCTTCTGATATTATAAAAAGTCTTAACAGAATCACATACGTGCCACCAAAAGATTACATTGTACATAAATATTTAAGGGTTAATAGTTGATTTATATTGCTAATGTATTTTATATTTATAACATTGTCATAAAATAGTTAAAGCTATTATTACTAAATATGCTTCAATAAAGTAGTAACAGTGCTTATTTACATTGCATGTCGATAGAGCAGTCCACGGTTGGCATGTTGGACGGCGGACCGAGAGACTGCAGCATATTCACAGTGGGCGCAGGCGCCGCGGGCGGGGGCTGCTGCGGTCCTGGAGGAGCCGGCCGCGCCCAGTTGATCAGCGCAGTCACTGACATGGTCGGCTTGTCTTTCTTTGCCACGCTAGACATGGCCACGCACTAACATCCTCACATCACTGCATTACGTCTCTACTTGGCACTCCTACTGAACTCAACACAGAATATACCTAGCCGTTGTCCCATATGATTGGAGGTATCAATCGATCTACGTTCTAACTTGACCTTGGGTGATGAAAAATGAAAAGGTTTTAATTGCGACGTATACCGATCCGTCTGCGAATCGTCACAGACAGCGCGCACAAAGCAGACGTGGTGACATTGTGATAGCGGCTGTGAATGCACCCGGAGCGCCGATGCGCCGACGCACCGCCGGCGATATCGCAATGCACGGACTGCGTCAACAATGACTCGCGAGCACCAGCAGTGAAGGTTAGCTTGTGACTAATGCGCGCTTAAATTCAACGAGCTCGAAATTGACAAAAAATATACCCGACGACTTCCGCGCGGTTACCGCACGAAGGTTTCAACTCGACAGGCTCGCTCAAGGTCCGCATACAATCATACGTGAATAAATCTCATTTTTATGTCGAAAAACTAGTTGTTATAATCGATTTTTTTTCCTGACATCGAGTTGTAAATGACATACAACTAGTGAATCGAGTAATATTTAAAATATTTTATGGTGATATCAGAACAGAAATCATCTAAATAATTGAACTTGTTAGCGTTCGGCCTTCGTAAATGCTGCTGTCGTTATTGTAATTAAGTTTTACGTCACTCGTGGAACGAGCACCTACTACAGCCTCTACTATTTTATTTTTTGCATTCAGATTCAGATTTCAATGTTATTTAAATAGATATTAGTAGAGAAGTTATTAAAAGAAGAAAGAAATTAAACACAAAATAAGTAAGTCAAACATAGGAAAACAGTCCTCTTCCAAGACGTGGGCTTACATCACTTTGTGATCTTATACCACTACTAGCGNATTGTAATTAAGTTTTACGTCACTCGTGGAACGAGCACCTACTACAGCCTCTACTATTTTATTTTTTGCATTATCATTATTTGGTTTTCAATGTAATTTAAATAGATAATATTAGGGAAGTTATCAAAAGAAGAAGAGAGAGTTATTTAAATAGAGAATAGTAAAAATAATGGTGAGAAAAAAATTAAACGCAAAATAAGTAAGTCAAACATAGGAAAACAGTCCTCTTCCAAGACGTGGGCTTACATCACTTTGTGATCTTATACCACTATACCACATTGTGTCATAAAAATATCCAAGTAAATAAAATCTATTAAGAAAACTCAAATATTTAAAAAATCTAAAAAAAATCAATAACTTAACTTATTTAAAAATCCAAATTAAAACATTTAAATCTATTTCAAAATTTCAACCTCAATCAACCATTCGTAATACAGTTTGTTTTACCTACATATGGACGACCTTAGATTTAGCACGTAGCCTCACGCCTCCACGTGTACCTATTGATGTTTATCAAAAATTGAATATAGTGTCCTCCAACTTATTGAAGACGAAACATAACAAATTTTACGTAGCTATGTCATACGACAAAAATAGATCCTCAATAATTCAATTCAATAAAAAATTATAATACATATTAATATAAATCCCTATAAATATTATTGAAGTGGTGTCTATATTTATTTTGTTGGTGTCATTTATTATATCTGCTATATTAGCTTTGCGTTATTTTAAAATAAATATAATTGACATACAATCATTAATATATAGAAACTTAAGTATGAAATCATTTCATAGGATTGACAAAAATAAGATCAAACAAAGGCGTGAGAGGAGAGGACTCTTCTTTATAACCGTTGTAATTATATATTAAAATACTGTCTCTTAGATACAGCCAACCCAACGTCATGCTAGGCTGTTACTTCATAGAAGAGATACTCTCAATTAACGAGTTCCTGAAGAACCACTACTACTGCAGTCCACCCATCTGTCTATAGCCTCAACACTGATCGTATGATAATATCTATCAAAAATATAGCTATTTATTTTATATATAAATTGCATGATAAATATTTATTGAATCGCGTTATTTTGTTATCCGGTAGACTTTGACAACTCGATTCTAAGGTAATGATATAGTCGATGATAAGAAATTTTGTTTATTCAATACTAATTTGGAAGAAATTAAAAAGCTATCATCTCGCTATATAACCATAAATACGAGTTATATATAATTAGCACACGTATTTGGATCCTACATGGATCATTATGCTCGTATATTATCCAATTCTAGTTATATCACGTACATGCTGCAAACATATATGTAAAAGTGATAAGTCCTTTTTAAATTTGTAAACAAGATAAGATATGCATAATTCTATGCATCTACGCTTGCTCGAAAACAACGTTGACTTGCTTTATTATAATTTTTTTTAACATCAGTTTCCAGTTTTCAATAGGTATATTTGAATAAAATTATTTTCCTTCTTTGCCGATTTTTTGTGCACGAAGTTGCAGAAACCAAAAGATTATCGTAGTTCCTTCTCAACTAATTGCTTGTTGGAGTTACCTTGACAAGTGTTATAACTTTTGTACAACAGGTAGTTTCCAACTTTCCAGTGGACATATTAACAATGAAAGAAAGACTTACTTCAATTATATTATTGAGACATAAAATAATAATTAATACTAATGAATAAATAAATAAAAACGAATTGGAATAATTAGCAATTGGATAACAAACATTGTAATTTTCTAAACCTACATGTTATCTTGTATTGTGTATAGCATTTCTATGGCATTTATTGTATTTTCATAATCCAAGACTAACATATTATATGTAATCTAAGAAAGTAATTCGCATGATCTTTAGCGTTTGTGATTTACTAATAACACGAAGAATGTTTCCACTTTCTTTACTTTCCTCAAAGTGCGCGATAATAACGAATGCAAACATGCAGCGTTCGTTGCACGAGAATGTGAAACAAAGCTAGCTTGACACCCGGCGAGTTTTATCGATCTGAGGCGACCTTGATTTGATGTGCACAGTACCCGCCAACTACAATTAACATTGACAGCATCGTCCACACAGCTTATCTTACTCTAGCAAAATTTTTATATATATATTTCATATGACACCTTCTTTTAATAGCTTCATCTTACAAGTTACATAAGTTAAAAGTTGTGTTTAACATTATAAAACAAAAGACATAAACTAGCAATTTCAAAGGTCTAACTAAGCCGTTAAAAACAAGGTCAGACGTCCGTCCTAGAGCTGACCCGAGCGGCGAGCAGCGAGCAGCGCGGGCAGCGGGTGCGGTGAGTCAAAGGTGCGGGGGCGGTGCGACGCGTGCACTTGCCGCGAGATATAGGTAAACGGAGCGAGGAGCGAGCCACGGGGGCCTGCGACCTTGGCGATGCTCTGACGACTACAGGTGGTTTTCGTTTGCACTGTGCGAGATTGGCGATTCTCGCTGTCCCCCGAGCACTGGGGCGGTTGATAGACGCGCGGGGGACTGCAACCGGAACTTGTCTGAACAGTATTTTTCTTTATTTTTAAAACACAAGTCACGCGGCTCGTATTTTGAAATATCAAATTAGTTATGAAATCATACGTTTTAATACACTAAAACCTGTTGGTGGAGTCAATGTTTTTGAACAACAATTAAAGTACCTATTTTGGTTTTAATGAGAATTTATAAAATGAATTGTTCTTGTGATTTGACGAATTTAATAACAACAACTAATTTCACTTAATGAACTTCAATCATCTCAAGTTGGCTATACATGACAAAAAATGTGAAGTTTTTTACGACAACCCAGCCACTCACTTTGAACGATTTTTAGTTAGTTACCCGTGGTCACGGGTCGTAGAACTTACGTCATACTCAAAATAAGAATGGCGAATACAACACAACTAAGAATACTGATGCTATAAAATGTAACTTTACAAATTCAAATATATCCAAGTGTGATAAACTATTTAAATATAAATAATTGGTGATCGAAACCCAAACAAGTGATATATATAAATACAACCTAGCAAAGAGTTATGTAATGTCCTCCGCAACGAGACCTTGGCCATGACCAAGCAACGCTTCCCCAGGCGTGACGCGGCTCACTCACGCCCGCGATTAGCAGTCTACGATAACGATTACGTCTTAATAACATTCGATGTAGTTACACTAAATTTTGCTAAAGTTGTATATTTTTCTTTTCTTTAAATTTCTATAATAACTAATAAAGAAACTACAATACCAGCACGATACTATTTAGATATCTTTAACCCATACATGCCCAAGAATCATGTAACGACCCAAAGAGACACGCTCGGCATTAAAGCGCTGCTAATAAAAACTATTAACGATTGTTTAACTTTAGTGTTATCTATAAATTGTTAAAAGACCTATGTAAGTTGTAAGGAGAATACATACATATAACAAACATATAATATTCATCACTTTTAAAAAAGCAGTTAAAATTGTTGAGAAATAACATGACATGTTAAGGCTGTATTTTTCCTGATATTTTATTTGATTGGGCCAAAAGACCTAGGACAAATATGTATCAAAATAGGTTTTTACTCAAAATTACTCGTACTCGTACGTACACAAAGGTTCATAATCTCAACTAATGGAATTGCTTATAACTTGGAGAATTTGGTCGAAGATGGTGTTATAGATAGGTAGTGTCTGTGCCACCGACACAGGGACTATATTGCGAAGGTGCGATATGTGACGTTACTTAATAGATGAAGATAGCATTGATATTGTGAATTGCAGCCGTCATGAGCTTCCAGTCTCACAAGGTAATAAAGAACTCGCCGTCAACAATACACAAAACATAAACACTCAGCAGCCTGAGCAGCGATTGAGGAATGGCAATTACTCATCGAGACGAAGACGTCCTGCATGACTTCACCCAAAAATTATTAATACAAGATCCATATTGGTCTTAAATTGAATGATCAGGACCACAAGAAGCAATAAAAATAATGTGAGCTGAAATTCAGAGTATTTTTCTAGTTTCTTTTCAACCAAGAATTCTAATATTTTTATTACCATAATGTTAGTCAATTGCTCTATTTAAAAACTTTAGTTTTACTAGTGTTTTAATGATTAATAAAATATGATCATAAATACTTACTGGGCTACTTTATGGCCACGAATTTAATAAAAATATACATACGAAAACGTGATATACTTGAAATTGATAAGTAATATATGTCAAAAACAAATTAAGCAGAGTATTAGTATGCCAAAACTAAGTTAGTATGAGGGCGGCAACGAATTCTAATAAACCAGAAGACCTTGGCAGTGATACAATCCTCTTGAATAACCACCTAATGAAGTCGTGTCAACGTGTGTATTGGATGTTTACAATACACATACGTATTTATGATTTTTTTACCTTCTCGCTGTATCCTGTACGATGCAGAAAAAAATGGAATTGGAAACTAGTGTTAAAACACTCCTTTCCCATTCAGACACTTCCTTTCCCCACTTTCCGTTGAATTCTTTAGGCGTTGCGTGTTAAGTCTCTTAGCCTAGTTACCAGAGCGAGGGATGAAAATATTAAATATTTAATTTTCTCGGTTGAGAATAGAACTCAATTTAATTTAATATAATAAAGCCCACCATTATAATTAAAAGAACTTTGGACTAATACATAGTTCACCTCAACATACCAAATGCTATGGACGAAAATAAAAGTTCTGTTACGCAAAACCTACATGTATATAACGAAACAATAACATGTTTTATTTTTTCAACAAAAACTAAATACTCTGTTGCAAAATAATTAACTTAAGAAATAAAATAAAAAAGTTGGTACTAAATTAAAATTTTACAATTCATTATCCATGTGACTTTAAAAATTTAAGATTAAAGTTGCTGCGTATACAGCTCATGGCATCTATAGTCGAGAGACAGCATTTGCTAGCAGCCCGAACTTGAACTGTCCAAATTCCTTATATGGTTCCCGTTAGATAACTATAAAATCAATATCATCATTAGTTTTAAAAAGTAGCATCTACAATATAAACAACAACATGGCAGCAGTACAGTTGAAATTAGAAATATTAAGCAGGTCTAAATAATATAAACTATAACCGATATTACCGACATAAACGTAATTTAGGATTGTGTAATAACAATTTTTTATNACCAGAGCGAGGGATGAAAATATTAAATATTTAATTTTCTCGGTTGAGAATAGAACTCAATTTAATTTAATATAATAAAGCCCACCATTATAATTAAAAGAACTTTGGACTAATACATAGTTCACCTCAACATACCAAATGCTATGGACGAAAATAAAAGTTCTGTTACGCAAAACCTACATGTATATAACGAAACAATAACATGTTTTATTTTTTCAACAAAAACTAAATACTCTGTTGCAAAATAATTAACTTAAGAAATAAAATAAAAAAGTTGGTACTAAATTAAAATTTTACAATTCATTATCCATGTGACTTTAAAAATTTAAGATTATAGTTGCTGCGTATACAGCTTATTGCATCTATAGTCGAGAGACAGCTTTTGCTAACAGTCCGAACTTGGACTGTCCAAATTCCTTATATGGTTCCCGTTAGATAAATATAAAATCGATATCATCATTAGTTTTGAAAAGAAGCATTTACAATATAATCAACAACATGGCAGCAGTACAATTGAAATTAGAAATATTAAGTAGGACTAAATAATATTTACTATAACCGATATCACCGACATAATCATAATTTAGGAATGAGTATTAAAAATAATTATTTATCGATTTTCGAAATCTATCATTCGATGATGAAGCTCATTATCGCAATCGGTGCATTGTAACAAAAATACTATAAATATTGACACCCTTCAAGGGAACCAAAAATGGAGTTTTAGCAGATTTTTTGTTGAGGTACCCTGCTTCATCAGTGCCCCCGATTGGCACGCTTTCGACAGTCCGTTACATCATCCTGACGTCAACCTATATCAGATGAGGAAATTTATGTCTTATCTCATTAGAAAATTAAGATATACATCTATGGAAATGCAACAACTAGAACGATAGAAAAGATAAACGTGTTCGCTCAAATGGAGTCAATACTCCGACAACCTTGCAACGTTCTTTACGACTTGTCAGATAAAGACATAGGGCGTAAAATCACTAAAAACATTGCAACCTTATAATACGCGGCATGGGCGCGGGCACATCATCATCATGAGGTTTCTCTCTCGCACAACAAATATTTACCAGCAATACAAAAAAGACAATTATTGATGCCATTATAGATGTTAAAACGTCTTCAGTATTGTATTACAACAAACATCTTTGGTTACCTAAATACATATTCACCAATAATCACTTTAATATATTATTTTAACGACCGACATGTATGTAATTATCTAATCGTGGTAACTATGTTTCCTTTGGATTTTTCTGTTATTTATATCAAACCATTTTGTTTAATAATAAAAAAAAATCACAAGTTATTCGGACTTTTTGGTATTCGACTCTACGCTCGGTGTATTCGCAATGAAGTGGCAAGGGCGCATGAGTGCCTCCGTATCGTAGGTCATTAATAGGACTCGATCAACATTTACGATGTATGTATGACTAGTGTTGAGTGCCGGTCACAAATCGTACATCGATTTTCAAATGCGTCGCGACCGGCGCCGGGCACGCGACAGGGACGAGCGGCGTCGCTGCTGTGACTGCCGCGCCGCGCCGCCCGCCTCCCCCGCTCCACCGTTTGTTTTGCTGTATTTTCGTTGTTAATCATTCTCCTTGACCTTGTGCGACGTGGAGTGGTCCACTGCACACCACTGCCCACCCCCCGCCGTGCCCTCCACCCGCGCTGCCTGACGCGATGCATCACACGTGCTAATGGTCCCTTAAAACGCATCATACTATTTGTCCATAAGGTTTCCAAACTTTGCACTTTTGTAAGCATCGATATCTGTACTAAGTCTATCGTTAAGAAATTTGCGAAGGTGAGGTTAGGTACAATAAGTTCCCTAAAAGTGTAAATGTGTAATGTCCTAGAATCAATTCAATCGGCTACATTTTACTCTTGGATGAATATTTTTGCTCTTGGAAATATTGCTCTTCACGAACACGCGCCCCCCTACTCCTAATCGCTTACATTACAGATGTGCAATATCTCGTCAGTGTATTCGTTTTGTCTGATGAGACTGACACCGGCGTCAATCTTCAAGAAAAATATTAGTAGGGCGCTTCTTCATGGGTGGCACTAACATATATTTATTTATCCATGGTTATCAAATGATATGGTGAGATGTTAAAAAAACTTAACTAAACATAGCTTCTCTGAATAGGCAGAGGGCTACAGAGAGGACATTACGTGTTGAGTGGCGGAGTTCGACTCCGCACTAACTCGCTATTTAGTCTAATGTTATTTAATACAAAAGCGNTATCATTTTTTCAGTTTTTTTTGCATTATTTAAATTTAAAATGTTTGCCATATAAAATAACAAATAAAATTACTTTATGTGCAAACATTTCAAAATCCTGCAGGCAGTTATAAAATAAAAATAGATAGAAAACTAGATCCTTTAGTAGACTTTAATAAAAAGATAGTTTTTACCTGCGGCTTTGCCCGCGAGGTCAGACGGAAATAAGTTAGAGTTTTGTATGATAACACATTTTAAATGTCCAACTTAAACCTGACTGCTGGCAAAGTGGGTTAAATAAAACCAATTAAGAGACTATATACAGCCTTCCTCGATAAGTAGTCCTGAGATTAGCAAGTTCAACCAACACGTATTCAGCTCAACTTCTTAAAAAATAATATAGTATCCATACTCTTCTTCTTCCTCCTGGCATTAATCCCGGCTATTGCCAGGGTCTGCCTTCCTACACAACCTACTCCACTTTGCACGATCTTTTGCATCCTCGGTGGTTAGACCATTGGCTCTAGACCAATATAGTATCCATACTATTATATTCATACTAATATTATAAATTCGAAAGTAACTCCGTGTGTATGTCTGTCTGTGACGTAATCACGGCCAAACTGCCCATCCGATGTGATAAAATTTCTTATAGAGATACTTGAGGCCCCTCAAGCACCCACAACTACTGGTTTTTCTCAAAAAATTTTTTTCCAGGAATTTTATTATGTTAAGAAAAGGTCACCGAAAATCTGCATCACGCTGTACCCCACGCAAAGCAGGGTAGGCAGAGTAAACCTAGTTTAAAAACACTCCGCTTCCCACTTTCCGCCGAATTCCTGTGTGGCGGAACTAAACGCCGCGCTTTTGCCTCCATACCAGAGCAAAGAAATGAAAATATATATTGAAATAAATATTTCCTCGCGTGGGTATCGAACCCACAACCAGTCGATTTTACAGTCACACTTTGTACCCTAAGACTGTAGTAGATTAGCAAAACTATGAAAAAAATGGGTAGTGGCTTCTTAGCAAAAGTTGTTGAATATGATGAAAATTTTTCCCTGGCATATGAAAATCAAAGATGTACATTATGAAACATTACTAGTGCCTATTGGTGCCTAGACAAGTCATTTAGTAGTGGCATTATAATTTCCATTTGACAAAGTAGCCAAGGTCTGACAGTAAAGCAATGGTCATCTGCACCGAGACAAAAAAAAATAATAAAAAAAATCATTTTAAGAAACTTTGAAATTAGAACTGGCCCCTCTTGGACGCTGTCCATACCCTTCAAAATTATGCCATATTTCCTAATCAAGCTACATCATACTTCTAATATACTTGTTTCATTTATGTATGTTTTGTTAGTGTCTTTGCAGGGACATTTTTACAAATTACTGCTATTCAGAGATAATTCCTTACAATAATGTTCAAAATTTTTATATAAAACTTTGAAAATTATAATCTAAGTATAAAATATGTATAAAATAACTTAACAGAATGTTAAAAATGAATTGAAACATTTTAATGTCTCTTCTCTGATAAAAAGTTTCTAAATAATTTTGTTTTTAAAATAGTAATAGGTGTGACTGCAAAGCGACGGTTGTGGGTTCGATTCCCACTAGAGGAAGTGAAATATTTATTTATGTTTATATTTCCATTTCTTCGCTCTGGTGTCGAGGCAAAGCGCAGCATTGAGTTCTGCCACTCAACATGCAATGCCTCCAGAATTCGGCAGAAAGTGGGGAACAGAGTGTCTTGACATCTCAAAGGTCATACAGTTCATGCGCCAACAAAGTTGCCAGTATGAACTAGTATATATTGCTAAAAAGTGTACAATTAGTGGAAAATATAATAAATATGTTATTAAAATTCTTGTTTTTATTTTTGCTTTTTGATATTATATTAAATATACATTCCTATTTATATTAAATAAAAGCGAAAAAAATTAAAATAACAATAAATTTAAATATAACTTTACTGTATCTAACTTTTACTTTATTACTGCCAAAAATATAGAAAAAGATATAAAAAAATATATGGTTATTATTTATACAACATGAATTAGTTTATCATTGTTTCTAAATTAAGAAATGATTTTATGTTCTATATCATATATGATAAAGTCAATATATAAATAAATTACACATACCGCCATCTATATATTATACAAGTCACTATTTTATATATCTTTCTTGGACAATATAGATTGCATTATCCTATAGACATAAAAATGTTTTTTTAAGTTAAGTATGTATGGCTATTAGTGTATTGATAATACATATATATTAGAAAAATAAAAATGTACAATTATTATTGTTGTAAATCTTTAAATAATTATTTTAATATTGATTTTTCTTTAATTTAAACACAATAATATCTAGTATAGTTAACTGAACATGTTACATAAACAAAATAATACAAATTTAAGTAAGCCTTCTGCATAATATAAATTAAAACAGTAACCCATTTGTATCATATTTAACTAATTTATCTAAAGTTGTTGTAAGAATATCCTATAGCTTTAGTAAGTGGAAATATATTCTATTAATTTGAGTATAACAGCACTAATGTAAACCAGCATTTTTTTATATGTAATACATATAAATAGGTATGTGTCTGTTTATACAAATATATATTTTGGCTATATTCTTATATGTTATATATCTGAAGGTATATAACAAACAAGAAAAAATCTCAGGTATGTAACAAATAAAGATTATAATTTAATACAAGCCTAGTAATTGTTTCAGGTACCCTAAGATACCTCTTGTGATACCTCACAAATACTTTGTTAAGTGATATTAAAAATATATTTATATACATTTACTCAAATAATTGTACTTGCCTGGTTCTCTCGAGGGCTCCATCCTCACCCGTAATTTATTTAATCTTCTACAACACCACTTTCATATATTACTTCAGTCACAACGATGAACCTGTCAGTAACAAGGTCGTTGAACTAAATATACCTATAAGTGCAGATGATACACTTTTGTAGCAAACTTCCAGTAATTAAAAGAATAACACAATATTTAAGTTTATTACACTATTGTTAGATAATTATTACAATTTATTTTATTTAATATATACAAAATTTCTTAGTCTCATAGCCCACAAGTGACAAAACCAAAAACATATAGCGTCACGTCATCCAAACGTCATTTTAAATCTAATAATATGGGAGTCTATCAGTAAATATTAAAGAAAATCTTCATTTAACAATATATTAATATCTTATATTATTAATTTGTATTAAAATATTGTTATAACTGTTATATAAACTTTATTCTATAAATGTTATTTATAACTTTTATCTGGCAAGTGTAACAAACGTGAGTTTATTGTATGCCAATTACAGTAGTATGTTTTATTAAGTACAGCAATATTTGTAAAATTATTTATTAATAATAACACTTTCATGCAAACTATATGCGAAATTATTATTTCATTTCTTGATAAATAAATAAATATTTCATATACCTAAGTTATTATTTTTATGCTTTTAAATTTGGTATTACAGTATAATTTAATTATAATTCATTATTATTTTTCATATAAAGAAGTACCTATTAGTATTGGACTTTAGTTAAATTAAAGAATCAATATAGAGAGCGATAGTAATATAAAGCGAGATATTACTCTCCTTATTTAATTTTGAGCACGTTTATATCATAAAAGGTATTTTGTTAATTTACTTTTATCTTTTGTACTTATAGCAATGGCAACACTCTTTATTAAAGTTAATATTTAAAAACTCACGAATCATTGAATAGGACGTTGTTCGCATCGTGCGATTGTTTCATTCAACATCTAGTTTGTAAATACTCGTATTGCTAAAATAATTGATAGAAATACTAATATTAAATTCCAGAATTCAATAAGGAAAACTTTGTGTATTGTTCTTAATAAAATTTATCTTCTTCTTTGACCATGGAAAATAAATGTGATTTTGAGTATCCTCACACTTTTGTACTTCTCGGAGCATCAGGTGATCTTGCTAAGAAGAAAATTTATCCAACACTTTGGTATTTATATCGTGATAGCCTATTACCAAAAAAAACCAAATTTATTGGTTATTCAAGATCGAAGTTAACTATAGAAGATATAAAAGAAAGATCAAAAAAATATATTAAAGTACGTCCAGGCGATGAAAAAAAACTTGAAGAATTTTGGGAAGTTAACGATTACGTTGCAGGTTCTTATGATAAAAGAATTGATTATGAACTTCTTAATCAACACATCTCCAGAAATGAAAAGGGCGCAAAATGTAACAGAATATTTTATTTAGCAGTTCCACCTAATGTATTTGAAGATGTAAGTGTGAATATTAGGAATGCTTGCTTAGCAATTAAAGGATACACGCGAGTTATAATAGAGAAACCTTTTGGTAGAGATTCAGAGAGTTCTGATAAATTAAGCAATCATTTAGCTAGCTTGTTTAAAGAAGAGCAAATTTATAGAATTGACCATTACCTTGGAAAAGAAATGGTTCAAAATTTACTTACCATTAGATTTGCTAATCAAATTTTCACCCCATCATGGAATAGAGAGAACATTGCTTCAGTTCTAATTTCATTTAAAGAACCTTTTGGCACAGAGGGAAGGGGTGGTTATTTTGATAATTTTGGTATTATAAGAGATGTGATGCAAAACCACCTTTTACAAATATTATCGCTTGTTGCAATGGAAAAGCCAGTAACTTTAAATCCTAATGATATAAGAGATGAAAAAGTAAAAGTTCTTAGGCATATAAAACCTATAGAGCTCAAAGATTTGGTTGTAGGGCAATATGTGGGTAACCCAAATGGGCAAGGGGAAGAGAAACTTGGTTACCTTGATGACCCTACTGTGCCTGCAAATTCTATCACCCCAACATATGCTTTAGCTGCTATGTATATTAACAATACTAGATGGCAGGGTGTGCCATTTATACTGAGGTGTGGAAAAGCTCTTAATGAAAGAAAAGCTGAAGTAAGAATTCAATTTAAAGATGTACCAGGTGATATTTTTGGCCACACAAAGAGAAATGAATTAGTTATACGTGTTCAACCTGGTGAAGCATTATATTTGAAATTTATGTGTAAATCACCAGGAATGAAATTTGATTTGACAGAAACTGAGTTAGATCTCACCTATAGTTTACGTTATAAACAAGCAGAAGTACCTGATGCATATGAAAGATTAATACTTGACGTTTTTACTGGAACACAAATGCATTTTGTGAGAAATGACGAACTTCAAGAAGCTTGGCGTATATTTACACCAATTCTTAAGCAATTAGAAGAGCAACATGTAACTCCAGTGTCATATGTATATGGCTCCCGTGGTCCTCAAGAAGCTGATTCTATGTTAGCTGACTGTGACTTTAAATATTCAGGTTCATACAAGTGGCAAAAACCTTCAGAAAATTAGAAAAAAAAAATGGTATAAGGTGAAGGTAATTTTTGTATGTTTTCCCCCATTTTTATGCATAATAGTAGATTAAGAAAGAACTAAAAAAGTCGTATATTTTTTATACATTCCAGTCTTACTTGCAAAATTGTATTAACAATCTAAGGTCGTTTTAAGGACAAGTTGAATTTATTTCATTAAATATAATAAATATCACAATATATATTAAATGATAGGTAGATATTAAAAAGAAATGATTTAAAAAGAATGAAGAAATGCTTGTATTTCAAGTTTTGGAAAATAATTTTTCACTTAAAATAAGAGACCTAAGGTCATCACAGCAGTTGTTATGAAAGTGTATACACTGCTGTCATATTTTATTGATTATGCAGAGGTCAAAGATTTCACCTTGAAATGCAGATTTACTGTTGTATTCAATTGTAGGATGCTTTTATTTCAAACATTATATATAAGCCCTAAATGCCTTTGGAAGATAGAGTTGTGCAATGGTGATATTCAATTAGTTTATAAGAGGATATTAATATGAACATCGCTGGAGATGATGACTAAGCAATTTTTGTTTTCAATACTCCAATATTGTTTGTCATGCCCATATTGATTTATCAATTATTACATTCATATATAGTATTAAGTAGGTATAGTTAGTAGATTATCGTATAATCTACTGATTTAAAAAATCTATAAAGTTTTTTTTCATGATAATAGATTATGGAAGTTCCTATATTGTATTGAACCATAACATTTACATCAAAAATATTTTGTATTGATACAAAACTTATGACATTTTTTAAAAAATATAATAATAATTTATTATATTAATATGATAATAATTTATTGGGAACAATTAGTATTGTAAGTCTAGAAAGAATATTTTAAAGGCTGTTTTGAAAAAATATTTTTTTATAATAAAGTTTGTAAAAACAACCTCTAAATCTGCTAATCATTACAAAACCATATTGGGTATTATATTATATAATAAAAAATAACCACGCGCGAGCGTGGTGCTCATTGCGGTCGCACAACTTGTGCTGTGTACGTTGTATATACTTGAATGTTTATTAAAATATTTAATGTTAAAAGGTTTTATCGTAATCTGCGTAAAGCGTGGGATCGGTGATTTTTTTATTTACATTGTACTGTTTGCTACAAACTTGTTAATATTTTTTATATTAAAATATTTTTCGACTAGGTAAATCTAGTTATTTTAATTGACGAAGTTTTAAAAGTTTACATTTTTTACGGAATAAACTGTTTTCTCATAGTAGTTGTCTTATTTACTTGCCATTGTTTTTGAAAATTCATTTGTTTTTTACAAATTACATTGTGTAGTTAGCTATAAGTGTATAACACACATTGTTAAAACGTCTATAAACATGCATTGTAGACTGAGATCCCAGGGCCCCCAGATCTACGTCATTTTAGCAAAGCTGAAAATTTTGAGGATAATTAGGCTTATCTGTAGTTAAGATTGTATGCATACTCTCTAATTTGAGTGTCTAATTTTAAAAGGGGACCTGTCAGAGATAGCGCCCAATATCCGTGTTCTTACTAAGAGAGATGAAGCTCCTCATTTTCCGCCGAATATTGGAGGCTGCTTGAGTGTTGGAACTTAACTCTGCGCTTTGTTTCGGCAACAGAGCGAAGAAATGAAAGTATTTAATATTTCATTTCCTCGAGTGGGAATGGAACCCACAACCTGTCGTATTTACAGGCGCTCGCTTGTGCCTCTGCGCTACGACTGGCCGCCTAAACATACACATGTACAAAACATAAATAATAATGCTCAGATTCATTCAAAATAACAATTAAAATCAATGACTGTGCAACAAGGAAAACTAAATTTCGATAAATATCGTTAAATAGAACAATCACGTATTGATTTGACCAAAACAAACATTCGTGTATAAATAAGTAATCACAATAAATATAGGTACCTAATACAAAGAGTTTAGTTTTATTTATTTAAATAGGAACTAAAATAGATTGATAATCCAATGTACAATATAAACAACTAAAGTTATTTATATGTCATCAACCTACCTACCAACTAATATAGTTGTAGTTTTAATAACTATTTTATTTAAACTTAAGTATAATAATAATTTAACGTTTTGAAAATTTAATACAATTATTTCGTACTCAAAGGGTAGAATCTATTACTAATAGGTACTAATACTCCGCCATACCATCTGTCTGTCCGTCTTTCACCAGGTTATTTTATTCTGTTTAGAATTTTTTACAAATGTGTGTTTTTTGCCCTTTTTACGTAAACGTGGTAAATACGGTATATTTATAGGTGTTATAGCCGAAGCTAGAACCTATATGTACATTGTACATAAAATGTTTTATAACTGAAGATCAACCTAAAGACTTTAAATCTTTGCTTGTTTTATTCGTATGACAAAAACATTTAAAATATTTTGTCTTTAAAAAATTGCCAAAGATTGTAAACCTGTATTTATAGAAATGATATATTAATCCATAACTTTAGTTTGCAATGATTTAGAAATTTGATGTTTCAGTAGGTGCTTTACTGTAGACCTAAATATTTCTGATATTAATTTCAGGTTGCCCTCCTTGTTTTGAAAAAAGTCTTAACAAACAGACAATAAACTGGTTCTATAGAACACTTTATTGTTGGTCAGGCTTCTATTTCGTCTCTCTCCGTACGGAAAACTAAAAACTTTCTTTATTATTAAGCTTTTCTATAAAAGCTTAATAATAAAGAGATTTTTTGGGACTTATTTTTCTTGTATTGATGGTATTAAATTGAATTGAAAATGTGTTCATCAGTCATTATCAGTACTTGTTCCTACTTCCTACTTGGCGTATTGAAACTTGTTTAATTACTATTATCGTTTAGTGTTAGCCAGTGTTAACACACTCCGTTCCCCAGTTTTCGCCGAATTTTCAAAGCATTGCGTGTTGAGTGGCTCAAACAACGCCGTGCTTTTTGCCTTAGTACCAGAGTGAGGAAGTAAAAACATTAATGTGTTTAATTAAGTTATATATTTGTATGAAGTGAAGAGAACACTCATACAATAATCGGTCTCTCGGTAAATTTACCACATATACCTACAGCTTGCATTCTTGAGTTAAGTGCCCTCATCAATGTCAAATGGATATTACAGTATTTGAAGTACTAGAAAACTTTTTCCAGCGGGAGACATTTCTTGAGCTTGCTGTTCTTCTTCGTGTCAATCTTACAGAAATATAATGATTACTAGTTGACTAAGTTCGATGACTTAGTTTGTAAAAAGTCACGTCTTATCAAAGACTCAGCAGTTGGCACGACAGCCAATATTTACCGGACTTTATAAATAATTGTTCTCGTATATTTATATTCTAATACGAGAACATTTTATTACAGCTAACCATCTGGTTTACTCGCCCTAAAGCTTAGTTCGCATTATGGTAATGTTTTAGTCGAGTAGCGAGTAGTTTTTTTTACATAAAATACTCGCTACTACCAAAAAATCAGTACGGTATACACTATACAAGAAACGATGTTTTGCAAGATAACCAGCCTACAACGCAATAAGTCAAATAAAATGATTAAATCAATCTTACTTCTGGATATTTAAAAAAAAGATGAGAATATCTGCTTTTTTTAAAATATCCAATTGTAACAATTTGTGTGATTAATAAAATTAGGAAATTATTTGAAAACAAATGAAAAGTTCTGTGTCCACCCAAAACAAAATATTTGCAGCAACTAATTCGATAGGTTTAGATATGCTTATTAATATTAATTATTATGTTGTTGAACCAGTGAGGACGGTCGCATGCTGAAGGGCGTTACTCGCCCGAAAAAATAGAATGAAATAGATCGACACGACTAAATTACTAAGCTATTTGAGTAAATTTTTAATATTCAGACACGTTTAGCCAGTAAATTAGTCGCTACTCGACAAATACACTGAATTGAATGCTAGAAAATATAGATTTTCAAATTAAAATATGAAAGTGTAATTGTATTCTTCTCATCTAAAATCATTTAACAACATTCAATGTTATTTAAAAAAATAGTAGACAACTGCAGTTTTTTTTACTACAGATAAAATAACTACTGCCATAATATGACAACTATTCGTAATACACTGTGCCTGTCAGCTGAGTTTAGTTTACGTCGTGCGAGCAATGGTGGTGTTATGATTAAAAAATTGTAAATTATTTAACATCTGAGTACTATAGTGCGTTATGTTATTGCGAAATATTTTCAAATGTATCTCAAAATGATTATAAACATTAATTTTATTCGATTATAGTAAATCAGGTGTAATTATGTGATGTTCATCGGATAATATCCGCGTTGTTTGTGTAAGTGTTGCATCTTTGTTGTTTGAAACTTAAAAAACAACATTATATATTTTAATGATTTGCTAATTTTTTGGCTGAAGTTAATATTTTCGATATATTGTTTTATGTTTTGTTTTTTCGATGAAGAATGGTTCTAATATAAAATGCGAGTACAATCGATTTCGTTTGTTCAATACTTGTGACGTCTGTGTTTATTTTGGGCAATTTATATATATTGTGAATAGTTATCGTGTGAATCAAAATATTAAAATGTTTATATAGCAATGCTTGTATATAAATTATTATTAAATGTGATATATTATATAATGATTATTATGGAAATATCAAATTAGTTTAAGCATTGTAAATGTAGTAGTTATTTGAGGTCACTAAGATAAAGAAGATTATTGTAGGCAAATTTGAAATAAATAATCTTTAAATACTTTTCATGTGCAATACATCTGATACAAAAAAAATATTGTGGTTTTTTTTACTTACTTCATAAAATATTCCACATTAAAAATAACTATTAAAGCTACTTTAATTTTCAGACTTAGTATTTTAATGCAGATATGACTCAATATCATAATACTATTAAGTAAGAAAGGATCTTAAAAGATATAATCATGCTTTACGTATTCCATGTGGATGCTGGTCAAATGACCACTTATGATATGAATTTAACACTACAAAGGTATGCTATGTAATTTTTTAAATAATATTGCATTTAATGCACAATATATTGTTTATATTGATAAATTTGTTTCAGTGTTGAGAGTTTAAAAGCAGCAATTGAAAGAAAAACAAAGATTCCTGCATCTTCTTTAGTTCTCCTTGTAAG
Organism: Heliconius cydno galanthus; assembly: GCA_036379175.1. Classification (NCBI taxonomy): domain Eukaryota; kingdom Metazoa; phylum Arthropoda; class Insecta; order Lepidoptera; family Nymphalidae; genus Heliconius; species Heliconius cydno. Next base: position 188,224 of record JAKRZM010001333.1, on the reverse strand, counting down.
TGGAGGAGAAGTATTACAATCAGATCATATGGTGTCCTCTTATAGTGCTGGAACAGATACTAACCCAATATATATGTTTAGCAAACCATCAGTTAAAGAAAGCCACTTACAACAATCTAGTAAGTAAAACAACCTACTATTTTCTTTTATTCTTATAATTAATAATCTATACCTTACAAAAAAGGGTATATCCCTGTGTGAAAAGTTGTTGGCACATTAACAGCAAAGAGTAATAATACCTGAAGTAAAAAAGTGCCTCAATTTAATGTTATTAACTAATGATTATTAGATTACCTGTTATTCAAAATTATTAATGAGGCTGTTATGGTACAGTTAGGCAATATTTGATTGCAAACATGATGGATGTAGATTCATCCTACTCCCAGGGTCATGATTACTCTTAATTTAAAAAATAACAATATATTGTATGAATATACAATATATTTTACATTTATAGAAATTTTACTTATCTGATGATTCTTCAGCTGAATTATTGTGTTTATACATATTTATGCAGCTAAAGAATTTAATTTAAAAACATATTATTGAACCACAACAATTAAGAAACATTTTAAAATAATTTTAGTGTGCGATCTCAGTCCCATAGTAGAATTGAGTACAGGTGAATTTAGAAGTGATAGTCGAAGCGCTTTTGATGGCAAATCTGTAGCAGAACTAAGAGCAGCTGTAGAAAAATGTTGCATGCTTCCACGCAATATGGATACAGTGATATCTTGTGCAAATTTGGCGAAGCAATTCAGTGACCTTGCACATGAAGTATATAGAGGTTGTGATCAGTTAGTGCATGAACAGCACTTGCAACATCAGGTGATGATTTTTTAAGATCATTTTCTATAATTATAAATTTTTTAAAATGTTTATTTTAGTTAACTCAAAAAGATTTATTATTTATTGCATACATTCAAAGAACTTGATTAAACTTTCTTTAGTAATTTTAGAATGATTAAGCAAAATTATATAGTGATATGGTTAAAAACATTGAAAAGTTACAATATGCACAACATATTTTTTTTATTATTTATATAATATTGAATTGTTTTCATGTCCAATTGTTGTCATTTCTGTTAGGTATAGACAAGTTTTATGACAATAGGATCTCTCTGCCTATTATAATATCAAAGATAAAGGTATAACAGAAATAATTGTTACAATATTAATAGATATTATAAAATAGAAGCCGTGCGATGGTAAACACAACGGTTGTGGATTTGATCTACTTGAGAGAATTATATATTTAATATTTATTTTTTTCTGAGTTCTGATTCTTCAAGGGAATGGAATGTCTTATTACTAGGTTCTCGGATTACTTCTGCCTACATTGCTGTGATACAGTGTAAAATTAAAAAATATCAATAGAATTAAATAAAACATTAAAGAAACCATTAACAAAAGAAACCATAATAAAAACCTACAAGTGTTGTCGAGTCTGATTTTGAATTTTCCAAGCAGCAATAAATGAATTCAAAAGCTTGTTAAACTAAGTTAGCTTTGTGATGCTTTTGAATTATTTTATCTGCCTAAACTGAATATATTTGTATTGTCTACAAATGCACCATCATTTTAAAGTTGTAATACATAGGTGTTTTTAAATTTTATTACCTCTATGTGTAAATTTATATTAGGCAGCTTATCTGAAACTTTTAGAAATTATATAATATTTATACACATAGTACAGTATACCATATATCCCACATTTTACTACCTATTTACACTATCTTCAGTTTTTGGCTATGTAATATGTTAATCTTTTTTATTTTTATTTTGATATTCAACAAATATATTTTTTATATATTATATATATTTTAGGGATGGGCAGCTGTTGTTGCCAATTTAGAAGATATATTTAATGAATTTACTGAAAGATCTAAAAGTTTCAAAGAATCATTTAGAAAACATAGACTAAAAAAGGATGAGTACAAAGAGCAATTGGAAAAGTAAGTTTTACTGGTACTTTAAAATATACTATATATAAGTGAAGTTCTGCCTCTCAATGTGTTGAAAATGCTACTTGGTGAAAAGGTAGAAACCGAGTGTCTCAATACTAGGTTCTCTCTGCCTATCTTTTATACGCAGGATACAGCATGAAGCTAATAAAAAAATATACATGTGAAACACTGATTAATACATACTGTTATACTTTTTACATGGTAATCTTGTATTCATAATAATACATTTATTATAGATTAAACGAAGTATTAGAATCTTTAGGTAAGATTCCAATACTGCCTGCACTTCAGCTGAATGCAGAGGCCCATAGGTTTTCCGCCTTTGACGTGTTTGAAGAAACTGACTTTGAAGGTCATCATTACGGATTTAATCAGCCTTTAGAAAGCAGTTCAGAAAATAGAGCCGCTGATTTTGGAGTTGGAGTGTTCAAGTTATCAGATGAAGATGGTAAGAGTTCAAATAATGAATTTTGTTTATCGTCCCAATTAGCAATATTGTAAAATATATAAATTTATTTATAATAAATTAAATGTTTTATCAGACCCTAAACTGAGTAGAGGAAGGCCTTATACATATACAATATTAAACAATAATTGTTTCGATTTAACCTACTTTACCTGTGGTCAGACTGACCTCGGACACTCATGTGTCATACCCAACTCTTTGTTTTTTTTGACCACGGAGATGACGCCGCAGATAAAAGATATTCTTTAATAAAGTGAAATAAGCTCGCGACCCCGCATACCAGCTCTGTCTTATGTATAGGTACATGTGAGAGTAACTAGGTTATGCTCAAAGTGTGGCTTTATAATATACATGCCTGTACCTATATTCATGTCGACATGTCCGTAGATAAATAATAAATCAACAAGTAGTACCTAAAGTAGGTAGGACAAAACTTTACAATAATATTTATCATGCATATTAAACTCTTAGTAACAATGTTAATGTTAAATATTTCTATTTTATATCAAGAGTACAATATTTCGCGTAATTTATTTAATTGTTTCATTTAAATAATACAGTCAATAAAGAAATAAGCGGAAATAGTCATTGACAATGACTCCTCGTTCAAGTAACTGGATATGCTAATGTATTTAGTTCAACTGCCCAAAGACGAATTTTCATTCAATTTATGCATGTTTCAATAGCGTGAGGTATAATTAAATAAATGTAAATTGCTTGTAATACTCAACGTTTTATTATATCAAGTTTTTTCTATATATATATGTAATAATAATATAATGTTTTAAGTTATGCTATTACATTCATATTTACTGATTCAGCTATATCTTTTTCTTATTTAACTTAATCTTAGTTAATAAACGAAGCTATCAGTAGATATCTGCTTAGTTCCCGAGAACAATGCGTAAAGGTAGTCAGAAAGCCTATTACTTTCGGGCGGCCACGACTCTTCAACCGTACTGTTTTGTAAACAAAAGTTTACAAAATCTAACTTCACGACGTCCACGACTTGTTGACCGTATTGTACTGTCCTGTACTGTAACGACAACGGTTGTACAAAAATGGAAAATAATTTAAACATTAACAAACCGTTACGTAATCTACGACGACAATCTAAGAAATACGGGTTACTTTTGATATAGCAGTAGGGTTTTTATAATGAACTTATTTATGCTAAAACGAATATTCATTTATGTAACGTTTCTTGTTGTTTAACCATTCTTTAAAAATAAGTATATATAGGCATACTAATGAAACTTTCATAGTTTTTGTGAAATTAAATCGTTAATGATTTCGATTTAGTGTATTTGTATGTAAATAGAAAACGTTTACAATATACACGTTCTATTACGTAGGATATTCATATAAAAACAACTAGGTATTATTCTAATGAGTAATGGACGTTGTAAACATAAATGATGGCAAATAAGATTAATAAGATTGATGGATCTAGGAACATCGTTACTGACTAACTATTTTATACTGGCTTATTGTTTACTTATTTTTTTAACAGCAACAAAACAGTTGACATAATTTAAAACATAAATAATTATAATATTTTTTAATATATAAATCAATCTATAAAATTGTTTATAACTTGAATATTTTCAAATTACCATGCATGTCTCTGAAAGTTAAGGTATATCCTTAAATTGGTATATTTATCAGTTTTCTATTAATTTCAGTGTTTGATCAAAGAAATGCATCAACTAGCAACGAAGGTGCAACCTCATCTGAAGGCCAAGTTATCGAGGAGTCAGATGAGGGAGTTACGTTTAAAGCACCTTCCTGTGAGAGCAAAGATGATCCAACACTGCTTCACTGGATCCTAGCGCAAGGGAACAAAGCCTCTTTGCAGGATATTATAGATTATTGCCAGAAAGGACTAGCTTTGGTAAATACAGTGGATTGTTAATCGGGCGGGACCATCCGAATATATTTCTAACAATTATCCAAAAAATATATTTTGACAACCACAGCATTTCAACATGCTTTAATTTAGGTTTTTCAAATTATATGATTAATGAATAGTGAGATGTGTCACATTTATACAAAACCTGTGAAATATTAACAAAAATGTTATTATTTTCTTTTTATGAAATGCTATATTTATCGTTCATTCCAGCACTCTGAACATTCCAACAGTCTGGCCCTTTGACCTGTAATTGCGTCTCATTAGGGAGATTATACATATAATTATTTTTTTATTGCCATTATATCCCCGCAAAATTATTCTACTTATAAATAATAACAATGTATATTGAAATTTGAGGTCTTCGTAGCGCAGCGGCACAAGAGTGTGACTAACGCGACGGTTGTGGGTTCGATTCACACTCGAGTAAATGAAATATTTATTTACATTTATATTTTCATTTTTTCGCTCTGGTGTCGAGCCTAAGAGTGGCGTTGAGTTCCGCCAATCAACACGCAATGCCTTCAGAAATTGGCGGAAAGTGGGTAAACGGAGTGTCCTAACACTAGGTTCCCTGCCTATCCTGCTGTGTGCGGGATACAGCGTGAAGCTGATTTATTTATTTTAAACAATGTATATGATACATATATTTTCATATGTTACTTTACTTATTCTTTAATGATTTGTGAAATAGATCGACGCAGAACCTTTGAAAGAGCGTGAAGCAGAGCTATACCGTATACTGGAGTACGCGAATATGCATGGATTAAAGCAAATCAAAGGTATAGAGGGTCGCTTATACGGACTCGATCAATTGTTGAATGACGTCAAGAAGACTGAACGAGATCAGCATAATCAAGCCGCTTCACTCATTCAGGTGATTATTAAAATTATAAATAAACTTAAACTAATTATAAAATTAGTTGGTAAAACTGTTTGAGATATCCATGATTCGGATGAGGCGATTTGTCGTCTAATAGAGAGGCCGACGTGGTGCACCAGCAAAGCGTCTGCCTATAAACGTGATGGTTGAGTTGGATTCCCACTCGGAGGAATCAATATTTTTTTCCTTGCTCTAGTAACAAGGCAAAGCATGTTCAGTTACGCCTCTTATGGCTAAATGCGTGAAGCTAAAAAAATGAAATAATTTCATTCTTTCAGTCTCGTGAACGTCTCAACTCAGTATGTGACTCGTCTGTACTACCCACGTTAGTTGAGTCCCATTGGAGGCAGTTAGAGAAATTGCTCAACGGTCATCAAAACTTGGTGGACATTCGAAGACGCATTGCCAAGTCTAAGGAAGAATTGTCACATATATTAAAAGCTAGATTGGAGTAAGTATGATATATATATTTTACTAGTTTTATCCTGTATTCCGCATATAGCAGGGCAGGCAGATAAAACATAGCGTTAAGACACTCCTTTTCTCTATTTCCGCCGAATTTTCGAGACATTGTCTGTTGAGTGACAGTACTCAATGCCGAGCTTTGTCTTGTTACCAGAGAGAAGAAATGAAAATATTAAATACTACATTCCCTCAAGTGAAACTCGAATCCACAACCGTGGCGCAGTGTCAACAAGCTTGTTACTGTAATCGCGAATGTAGGTTTGATTCTCAGTAGGGGAATACCTTCGCTCAGGTGGCAAACAAAGTGCGCCATTGAGTTTTACTACTCGACACACACTCGATATATCTCGAAAATTCAGCGGAAAGTGGGAAATGGACAGTTAACACTAGGTTTCCCCTGCCTATCTTTCTATAATGAGGATAAAGCAAGAAGAAGAAGAAAATAATAATAAAAAAAACGTTTTACATCACTTTTTAATTTACTTTAATATGCAACAAATATGAATCGTTACTAACAATAACGCATCCTTACAGAGCGGTCCTAACAATCGAGAACTCGATGTCAGTGCAGGACGCGCACGCGATGCTCTCGTTCCAGTGCTTCAACCGGCTCGCGCGCTACTTCAGCATCGTGGCGCAGCTGCACCGCGCGCCCGCTGCCTACGTGCGCGCTGTGCGCGAGGTGGCGAGGCGGAGGACCTTCTCTGATGCTCATTTGAAGGTACGTATAGTTGTGTGGGCAGTTGAAGTTAATGTTAAGATTTTCCATTTTTCGACCAATTTAGGAGACATTGTGTGATTAACGCCGCGATTTCCGATAGTTCTATATGTGATAGCTGATAAGATTTATATTCTATTGCGTGTATCTAAAATTGTAATAGAATTAAATATATGATCCACAACATCTTTTTACTTATGGACTGGACATTTTACCCGCAAAATATTTAAAATTTTAATAAAATATTCCCTTGAGTGGAGTTCTAGAGGTTTAATAACAATACATGTCGAACTTCAGGATTATGTATAAATTATAGAATTATTACCAATACGTTTTATTGAAAATGATTTTTTTTTATAATACAGTGGGCAACGGATCTCGCCCAGAAGCTGTTCAAAATCCACGAAGAGGAAGTAACGAGACGTCAAGAGTTCAACAATCATTTTGACGACCACTTCCTCAAAAGTCTGTTCCCTGGTATGACGGACTTGCCGCCGCCATTCGCAACGCAAGCTCCTCAAGCATTTGATATAAAATTACCACAACTTACTTCGGAGGACGTTGTTTTAGTATCAAAATCGTTCCCGGATTTGGTTGTCGATGCGCCGATATATGATATGGATAATATTGTAAAGTTTTTCCAACAAAGGTTTGTCTGTTTTTATGCATTTGAATTTGAACTCAACGCTGCGCTTTGAACACATTGATATTAATTGCTACCTTTTTAACTAATTGAAGTTCCTTAAATAGTATAAATGGTTAATTTAATAATTTAATTATTTTACTTGTTGCAGGCTAAGTGCATCAGAACATTATGACAGAGATGTAAATGTGCAAGTTGATTTTGAAAGGTAAGATTTAATATCTTTTTGTTGTAATTTTCGATGTCTCAATCTGGAAATTAAATCTGTAAAATATTTTTAAGTTATTAATTTTAATGAAAGATAAAATCAAAAGTATTAATAATAATTATTAAATTAGTATCTTATATTATATTAGTGTATCTGTATATTTTTTGTCGTAATACACTTGTATTATTTCCACTTAGGGGAATGAAATATTTAATATTTTTATGCCTTCGCTTTTTTATGAGTTCCGCTACTTAACACCTGCCAAATGCATCAAGAATGTGGAAAGTGGGGGACAGAAGTGTCTCAACGGGAAACGGGGTAGGGATCTTAACTAGGTTCCCTCTGCCTACCCGGTTATGTGCGGGATAAAGCTTGAAGCTAAAAAAACATCATTGTTAAAACGTTTCTTTATACCATCAGGGATTTCGAATCCGACACGGATTTCGAGAAGCTAAGCAGACAGAGCGCCTCCAAGCCCACAGAGAAGGTGGACACATCGACTACGTGCGCGCCGGCCACCGCCGCCGTCTCCACCGTGACCGAGGTGCGACCCGAGTTCCTCCACCCCGAGTTCTATATAGAGGAGTCCCTCCCGTCCAGCTTGGAATGGGCAGGACAGGTGCACTTGAATGTAGATACGAATGTAGCCACTCTTATATATTATGGTTTAGTTAACTTGTTGGTGGTTGTTTAAAGATTTTGTAGTTCTGTAACTTAATAACACAAAAAGCTCAAAAATGTAAACAATTTTTTTTATTTGTTTACTTTTTAGAGCTGATAATATTATGATTCTGGTGACTAAGGACACTCTCAAATAAGTCACTTCTCAAATCAAATACGATTTATTCGCAATACATGCTTAAACTTATAACACTCCTCTGTTTTCGTCTTAATATAATATTGAGAGAGGGTCTCCCCAGCTTGGAATGGGGAGAACAGGATCACTTAAATATACGAATATAGCCTTAGCATATCGTATATTATGTTTTAGTTAGTTGGTGGTTGCTGAAAGATTAAGTAGTTCTAGGATTTAAAATTATTAAAACAAACAAAAACGCGATGGCATAAAACTAAAAAGCCTACTAGTAATAGCTTAATAGCAATAAAATGTTTTAATCCTTCTCACCCCACGTTCTATAAAGAGGAGTCTCTCTCCTCCAGCTTGACTTCAATAAGGCTATAGCTCTTATATTATGTTTTAGTTAGTCGTTTGGTCATTGAAAGATTAAGTTGCTTTGTTAATTTTAAAAGTAGCTTGTGTTTATTATGTTTTACGTATATATTAATATATATAATATTAAGAGATACAAGAGGCCAGTCGTGGCGCAGGGTGTAAACGCGATAGGGTTTACATTCGTTCGAGTCTCACTTGAGAAAATGAAATGTTTAATATCCTCATTTTCTTGCTCTGGTAGCAAGGCAAAGCGCCTCAGTCCCGTTACGCACACGCAATGCCTCCAGAAATTTGGCGGAGAGTGAGAAACAGAATGTTAGGAACTCTAGGTTGTAGGAGCCTGCTAAGCAGGCTCCCTCTGCTTACCGTGTTATGTGCGGGATACTGCGTGAAGCTAAAAAAAAGAGATACTTTAATAATAGTTACATATACTAAACAAGTATAAATATAAAACTAGTCGTCAAATTTAGATTTCATTTGACTTTGAAACTATTAATTGTAATTTAGTTAAAAGTTCAACGTAATTATTCGAGTGGTCGCATTTTTATTGGTTTTCTTAATTTTTCCTCTCTTCGTCAGCTGCATTTATATGGCTTTGGTAGAGCGTACCTTAATACATTTTTTGAAATATTTCAATAAAGTTCATTTTAAATTTTTACAATAAAATAAAACAAACTTTATTTTTAAGTAATGGATTTTTGTTTATGTTTTAGGACAATATGGATACTTATAAAATTAACATCGAAAAATTACAAGACTTTTTAGTGAAACTGTTTAGTTTATGTAAAATTAGCATCGTTTTAATAAAAGATGAACTTGTAAAGTTAAAAGATGAGGTAGAAGAACAGAAGAAATTTGTTAACAACATATGTATAACTGTTAATGATGCTTGGGAAAAATACAACGAAGATATTAATGTCAAATTCCGTGAGCATACCCAGAGGCTGACTGTAGACCATGAGTTAGAATTAAGTGATATGAAGGCAGCTCTTAACGATAAAGATAACATTGTTAGTAATTTAATGAAAGAGACTGATGATATAAAGTTGAGTCACAAGAAAGAAGTAGAAAAGTTAGAAAACGATCATCAGAACACAAGAGATTTAGTGGAAAAAACTCGCGAAGAACTCAATTCGTTTGATAAAAAATTTAAGGAGTTAGAGGTACAGAAACAAAAAGATATTAAAGAAATGCAAGAAAAATTGCACCTGGAATATAAGGCTGAAATTGAATCTTTGAGATCTAGGTATGTGTTAAAGACATTATTTTTATTATCCCTTTTATATTTAGCTAGAATATTATAATACTTTTTAAAGAACTTAAAAATAGTTATTACTTTGTCGATATATATGTATTTGATAAGTTTAATAAGCGTATGTATGTTGTATGTAAGTCCTTTTTGGTTTCAATATTATACATTTCAAATCAGAATGAGTAATGAATGAATAGAGTCGAAATATAATATAGATATTTAATTAACAGGTATTTGAAGTGTATTTATTTGCTCAGCTTAATGTTTGTTGAATAAACAGTAATTATCTTCTTTTAAGATTCCGTTTGGTGGCTCTCACGAATATGGACAGATCACCATCGGAATCCAGTCTGGAAAAGATCGAGCGTACAGATGTAATAGAAATAACTAACCACAACGCTATCGTGATGCAGACGAAGGAAAACGCCGAGATGGAAAAGGAGGAAGCGGTAAGAGAAGCTGTGGACAAGTGTAAGGCGGAATGGGAACAGAAGTTAAATGCTGAATTGGTATTGATGAAAGCCAAGTATGAAGCAGAAAAGCAGGTATTTTATGAGTTTTTATTTAGTAGCCCATATTCAGTAGGGTAAACGTTAAATTAAGGCACTCCATTCCTCACATGTTTATGACGACAAATACATTACGACGGCCTCGTCAATAGATAATAATATATATTTCATTAAAAACATGAAAATATCTCCAGGTAACGATAAACGACGTGACGCGACGCCTACTGTCAGAGAAGGACCGCCAGCTGGAGTTGCTAAGGGAACGCGAGCAAGCCCTCAGTCGTGAGTGCACCAAGTACAGGGACACAATACAACAACTGACCGACCCGGAGACCAATGATTATGACAGTCTGTTGAAGACTCAGGTATAAATAAGAAAAAAATACTTTAAGAGATACTTAATAAATACCTAAACAAAAGTTAATTTAAAAAAATATTCGTGTTGGCTTCAACTCCAAAAATAAGGGATGTTAAATAGTAAATAGGTATATATAAGTATCAATAATTTCATTTATTATTTTTAAATTTTCTTTACTTTCAGTTTAAATATTAGTTTCTACAATTTTGTTTATGTCTAAGACAATATCTGCCTCAGCTCAAAGTATAATTTTATTTCATACTATTTCCATTATTTCTTTTGTATTAAGTACTACAATTACCACTTTTGATAGTTACTATTATAGATAGTATGATTTTGAAATTGAAATAATAATAAAAATGTTGTATAATATAAAAATTATCCTTTAGTTTGCTACTCTTGAAAATGAGAAAGCAGTATTGCAACAACAGCTGAGTGAACTAAAGAAAGAGCTGGAAAAGAAAAACGAAGAAGCAGATAGAAGCAGAGAAGATGATAGTGACGGCAGGTCAGTGATATATTTGTTTTATTTACTTCACGTTAAGACAGACTAGTTTGTTAAGACATTCTATTTATCTCATTTCTGTCAAATTTTTGAGACATTACGTGTTGATTTATTATTATCCGTGCCTGTCCTGATTTATTATTAATATTTTAAAATTTTCTTATTCCCAACCATTCCTTTCAGAGTATTCGCCTTCTTCTTTTTGTCATATACAATATATGATTATTTATGACATTTTAAATATTTATTAGGTCCTCACCTAAACGTGACGATACCAAACGTCGTGGGCGATGCCATACCCCTTTAGGACTAGCTGGTGGTACGTTAAGTTTGTCCTCGTGCTTGCCGGGACACACTGTGCTGGTGATGTGGGACCCCGCGCACCTAAACTATACTGTCATGCAGGTAGGCGTTGTTCCCAATGGCGTGTATGAGGGAGGTCATTCTAGTAAGATGATTGAAGTTCGAGTGTGAGCAGTGTTGCTTGGAGTGTTCTCTCTCTCTCTCTAAATTTATTTTATTTTTAGTAATTTAGTGTAATATGATGTATTTTATCAGTTTTGTCAAAGTTTGTAAAACAACTATGAAAGTTAAATGTATTGAACTAAATGTACTTTACAGGAAGCGTCAATAATGTACTTCGTTCATAGCGATTGCCTTCCAGCACTCGACTTGAGCATACAAGTGAAAAATGAAAGTGATCGTCGTCTTTATGCCATCGCCACTGTTGAGTCCAAGGAATATTGTTACGCTAAAAAGGTAATAAATATTGACAATAGTGCCTTATTATTATGCCAATGTTATAGTGAAGTGGTTTTTTAGCTTCACTCTGTATCCTGCATATAGTAGGCAAAGGAACTCCAGTACTAAAACTTCCCACTTTCTTCAATATTTTCAAGACATTGCTGGTTGAATGACAAAACTCAACGCCATGTTTGTTTTGTTACCAGAGCGAGTAAAATGAGAGTATTTTTTGTAGTTTTAAGCTGATTATTTTTAATATTTAGTTCAGTTTGAAGTTTAATTTATTTAATTTAAAATTAAAATTCATTTAAAATTAAGTTAGCTTTTACTTATTCATAATGAATTTCAGAGTGGAAATCGTTTCTTAATGCCTCGGGGCTCTCGTTTCTACCGTGTACGTGTTAAGGCATTCAAGCCGCACCTACCGCACCCGTCCTGCTGCGATAAACAACATAAACAGGGTAAGTAAACTATTTTAGAAATAAAACATTCTGTTCTAAGTTTCACACTATAGAACTAACTAAGAACATTAAAGCCATGACAGTAACATTAAAGTATGACACTATTCAAGAAATTGTTTTTGTATTAGCTTCACGTGGACAGAGGGAACCTAGTGTTAAGACACTTCGTTCCCACTGGTATTGCGTATGAACGGCGGACGCCGTAAACGCCGCGGGTTGTTCATATTCAATATTACCACGGCCTCGATTTTTTTAAGGATAAAATTGTGTGGAATTCATATTAATTGCATATCATGCAGGACAGTTGCCATTGTAGGTATTAACAACATATTGTAATCTTTGTAATGATATGTCTGTTCAACGATTTAAAATGTGCGAGCAAATGTATAGACATTCACACAAATGTATACACATTCTAATAGTACTATAAATAACACAAATTAAACATTTTTTAGAGTTTTTGCATTTAAATTAATATATTTGTAATAAAAATGCTTGGATTAATATAATAAATCCCCTTCAAATTTATCTAATTTTCATTATATTAATAATGTCCATTGTAGGTGAAAATATTTAATTGATACATTGATTACTATTATATATTATTAGGCTAATGTAACATATTAATGTTACATTAGCCATATATTTTATTTTTGTAAATTTTGAACTACTTATGACTAAAAAATATTGACGACATTTAGATTTTTTTATATTACAACACGTCCGTGTTGATATAAGTAGGTATATTTTATGTGTGATTTTTCTTTACTTAAATAAAATATTAAATATTAACAATTACTTTTATAGTAAAACAAAATATCACACACTAAACAATGATTAGGTAATATTATTGAATCTCATTGAATTTAACAATGTTATCTAATCTAGCAAGTTATTATATTTAACAATGAGTAAGAAGAAAATGAAATTCAATTACTAAACTTAAAGCTGAAATTGGAAAAAACTATGAAGTTAAAATTAAATACTGTATAAATAAATAATAACTATTTTTGAATAACCAATTTTTAATAGCTATAGTAGAGCTTTAATTTTTTCTCCCTGAATATGATAATGTGCTTCTTGTGTGTCCAATATCACCTATTCATTTATGTTGCTAAGAAAATTTTGACACTGATATATTTATTTACTTTCCATTTTAAAATTCATTAGATTAGATTAAGGCTCGATCCACACAAAACGCTAAATACATAAACTTTCTAAAACGTGTCTTTAGTAAAGTTCCTTGTGTAATATTTGTATTTTTTGTTTTCACGTTTCCTTTAACAACCTCGCAATAAAAATTTGTGTAATCAGGCCTTATTGCATGTATACTTTATCAGGTGCTATCTATAAATTACGTCACACGAATTTCATGATCTTTGACCTCTCCCCCGTGTTTGTCACAACTGGTCACATTTGTGAGATTTTAGCTTGTCAACATCACTTCGGATATTATTATGGGTTCTAAAACCCCGTCCCACTCCTTATAATGTCGCATTTCTTTGATCGCTCTCTCTTCAACGTGTGACGTAATTTATGAATGACCCCTAAACAGTTAGTACAGCACGCTCATTGCATTGCAGATGCAATGAGAAGCACCGTGCTCCCGGTATTCAACAAACGCCCGCTCAAGAAGTGGTTGACCTACATGCATGTATCAGGTCTTTGCTTTTACTCCATTTGTGCCTATAACGCCCCTTTTTATTTTAGCTTTATTTTATTTTCATATTTTTAATACTGCAAGTTATTTGCCATTTTATATTCACTTTTAGTATTCTTTAATATTACTATGTTTAGATAATGTTGGAATGAAATATTTTAAATAATTAAATTATGATAGAATTCTGTTAAATTTTATTGAATTTTAAAAAATATCGTTAAATATTGTCGTCAGATATGCAAAAGTCAGTAGATACAAGTCAGTCGACCAGTTCCAATACAGATGAAGCAAGCCGCGTAGAAGTTGCTACGGCAACCCTAATAAATCTCGAGTCTCCGGTGTCGTCAAGTGATCCAGCTCCTGTTGTTGGACCCTCGGGCTTAGCGAGCTCTTCAGGACCCTCTGGTCTTGCAGCTTCTTCAGGATCAGGATCTGTTCCTTCGGGTCCAGAAGACCAGCTAGACTCCATAGAATCAAGCGATCAATGGCATCCCGCCCGAATGCAGATTTCATCAGTGAGTGCTGTGTAAGTTTTATTAAATATTTCTAAAGTAACAGCTTGTTTGGTTCTAAAATTCTGTCATTATTTATCTAATTACTATATCAGTGTAAAGTTAATCTTAAAAAGTATAATTTGATAATGTTATAAGCTTGTCATTATTATTATATATTAATATAATATATTACTGTCGAACGCAAGTGGGGTTTTTTTGTAGTATGATGACATGAAAAAAATAATATGTTAGCTTTGTAACTATAATTTACCAAAAAAATATTTGAGAAAAAGAATTTTAGGCACTGACAACTTGGTACTTGGTACATGCAAATCACAGAGGCTTATAAAATTATTTGATTATAAATGTTTTTTTTACTGATACTACTTTATTAGTGATGTTCTATACTAAAGAAAAAAAAATTCTTCGAAAACATTCAAAAACTTCAATGTAATGGGATTCGAACTGACGTTTCTTGGAAACCATCCCAGCGCTCTGACCACGGCTGCGTGGTTATGTTTTCATCCAAGCCATGTCGAAATTCTTATATACTTACATACATATGCAAGTCAAAATTATAAATTTCCTTTCATCTAAGAATATATAAAAAAATTCCAGAACCGATATGGAATGCAGCGTTGGTCGATGTCCAGGAGGAGAGCCCTTGGAGCTAACAGTCAGTTCCACGTCGGTGGTGGCACGAGGGTCTGCACCTCCAGGCTCTGAACTAGCTGAGGAGGCGTCGCCCTGACCTTTCGCCCCCCGACTTCCCATCTTGGAGACTACCAGTCCTCCTCTCGATACTCCCTCAAAGCTTCATTGAGACCTCAAGACTCCCCGCCTTCCTCCTCAGACCTAACAGATCTATCAAGGGAAAGGCATTCTTACCCCTTGGATAACATCACTGTATACTATGCGAAATATCTTTAATATCTATGGGTTTGATCTAATAGATTGAACTCTGTATACATATATATTTGAATAATAGTTTAATAATATAAAGTTTAGTCTTGATGTTCTTAGTTGCTAACTCTAGTTGTGCGTCAGTAGAAGATCTTGGTCATTTAATTGAATATTCGATATGCATTATCAGTCGAGACATTGTTATAATTACAACAATTTGTGATTGAGCAATATTTTTTATGTTATATTAGACAATACATTGAGTTAGCAACTTAGAATTCGATAAAACAAATTCAAAGGCATAGTATACAAGATAGCTTGTGGTTATTATACTGTGGGATTCAAATTATAATAGAATAATGAAATTAAATTCACAAAAAATATAGCAATCGTTTTTCATATTCTGTATTAAAAAAAAAGAAATAATACATCACAATGATTTTGTTGATTTTTACCTACGTTATCGTATCCGTATCACAATTATCTTACAGAATTATAATTAATAAAAGACATGATAAATTTCGATTTGTCAATGAATTGTAATTTTTAATCAATAATATTACTTTGATCGTAGATAAGAATTTACAAGTTAATTAAATTTTAGTTACATTTTCCTTATTTATTTACCTGTCACTGTGTAGTAGCAATATTTTTTTTTATTGAGGTTGTAAATTTATTTTTGTCATTCATTCAATTCGAATTTGAATCCCACCACTAAATGACGTATATAATATAAAAAGTATGATTTGTGATATAATAAGTAAGAAGCTTGCCCATCAAGCGTTGGGGATATATGTGATATTGTTTCAGTAATATTGAGATTTAAATCGATTGCGATGTTATAAATTATATTTAAACATGTATTGTATGACAGGCATTGTTGTTTTCAATCGATTACAATGAAAATTCTTGGTGGTCGGTCTTGTTATTCGCTTAAATGTAATTTTAAATGTGAGAATTCGAAATGTTCGTATCATTTTTATAAATCAATATTTTCACCAAGGTGACGTCTTCCATGGTTTTAGAGTGCGACATGGAACACGCTATTGGTTTTTAAATTTACATATTATGTATAGATTTAGAAGTATTCATAAATTTTCATATATTTTGGTATGAATTGGATTTTAAGAGGAATTTAATTTTTTAATCACCATAATATAATTATAAACTTTTACTATTCTACTACTACACTCAAGATTTAAAGTTAAATGATGAAAAAGGCTCTTCTCGAATTCCTTAACAGCGGTGTGATTTATTCTAAATAGTACAAAATAATTTAGTCTAGAAAAAGCTTTACGTGACTTGTTTTGCAATTCGTTCATTCATGTATATTTCTGTTTGTGTTGTGTAGATCTTATTTTAGTTTTTGTTTTATTTCTATATAAAGATGATAAATATATTATAAATGTAATGTTATTGGTGATATATTGTATTATAGCACAAAATTACTATACTAATAAACACTATTTCATTAGTTCGCTGATAGTTGCGTTAACTAGAATTATGAGAAATATATCGTTCTTATAAAGATGTCGTGACTCAACTGTAGCTTGTAGCGAGTGCATCTATCCCTAAGTCTACCTTGATATTCCTACCTAAGTCATAGCGGTTATATAAGCTTCCTTAAGAGTTCTTTACGAATGTGTAGGAAGAAAACGCTTAAACAATTGATCTCGCTTCAAATAATCTTCGACTCCTAGATAGTTTTGACACACTAGATGTAGTTTTTTTTCTGGTAAAAGTACGAATTCTACAGTCTCATAATACAGTTTAATGTAAATCGAAGCACAGACTTGCGTCTGTTAATTGTTTTAGCGATTTTAATTCTATAATGTATTTGCTGATTGCGCAAATAGCGATGTTGTATTGTAAATTGTGAGGGCATGCTTCGTGTTAAAATTTGTTTGTGGCCTTAAAACGTGGCGCCCGCTGTTGGGCACCAACCGTCTCTAAACTAATTTACGATAATACAAGAGGAAGCTTGTTTGTTTTAAATTTGATTAGAGGTATCGGCTTTGCCGACTGCTGTGATAGTGCGTGCTGTGCTCTCCTCAGTCCTTTATTGATGATTTTAATATGATATCATTAATTTAGTAATATATAATATATATGTATGTTAAGGGCCTATTTCAGGACGTAATATTATTCACAAATATTTGGTCTAGATACTAGATAAGACAGCTTTGTACGTGAAATGTTTGTCTCTGGCCCATTATGTAATAAGATTATTCAAAATTGGTCGCATCTTGATCTGTCTCGTTATAAAATGTTTGCTTATTTTATACTTATAGTGTAGACAGTGGTCCGGGTTAGCTCAGTTTTAACATAATTCAAAATAAATGTCTTCTGTTGGTCATCCAAGGTATTTATTTTGAATATAAAATTGTTATTGTAAATAGATGGATGTTAATGTAAAACATATATGATCTGTCTATGTAACCGTGTAAAGTAAATAGCTTGAGAGGTCATTTTTGTTCATATATTATTCTTTTGTGAATCTTATAAGTGGTAAATTTATTAAATTTGTTTAAGTATTCTTATTGTGTAAATTCGTTCGTTTTTAAATTGAAATCAATTAATTAATATAAGTCAAAATTAATCAGAGTAATATGATTTATGATGTTATGGTCGAATTAGCTAGCAATCCGTTGGCAATAACTGGTGTTGGCAACACTCACACCCGCGCAAAGGAGCAACGACCGCAGCCGCGGCACGAGAGCTGATGTCTGGTGATTGCAAAAGAAGCATAATAACTCTGTTGTGATCGCTTATCGGACTATTTTGTAGTGACCAATTTTATTGTTAGAAAATAAAAAGTGTAAAATTGACAATTTTAATGTAATTTTTATATACAATAAATAGACCATTTTATAAAAACCGTTATTTTATTTCCGAGCACTCCTCAAATATCTAAGCACTGGTTAACAATAAGTCCTTAACTTAAAAGGAACGATTACTTAATATATAAATCCTTAATATAATTACAGATGAAATAACAAATATTTACAATTTACAATATCAATACTATATACAGATTTACATACTACATTATAAAAGAGAACTAAAGGAATTGATAGTTTGTGATGGATGTACGTCATAATACTGCTTGCACTCCGGCACCTCGTGCGTGTTGAAGGCACAGTCAGAATAGTTCCAGCCCTGCATTTCTATACTACTTTGGGCGCAATCTTGACTATATCGCGTGTTATAATAGCGCTGGTCTTGCATTTCCATGACTGGTGAGTGGTCTCTTACGTTTTCCATGGGATAGTATTGGGCCTCTTCGGGATAGTAAGACTGCATGTACGGCTGTTGATCACAATATTCTTGCTGGTATCCGTTGTTAAATAGTTCGGGGGAAGGAGTATCGCTAGATTCTGAGCCTTGAGGTCTTTGCCATTCTAACCAATATGAGTCATCTGGTCTTGAATTTTCATTGTTGAGGTCTGCAAAAGTGGGTGGAGATTCTAAAGTAGTTTCTTCAATTGGAAAGTCTAGGCGGATCGGTTGGTCCAATTGAAAGATTTCTTCAGGGTGGAATATGTCGTCGGGTATAGCGTTGGGGTCGTAGGTTTGTTGTGGGATCGCAGGTGCTGGCTGTGTGGGCGGGATGTACGCTGTGAAGGGCTGATGCTCTGTGGGCGTCCAAGCAGCGGCCGCGTAAGGTTCCGTTGCGGTTTCAGAGCGCCATCGGCAATTGCACTCGAATGGCCCACACGTACATGTGAGTGCTGTAAAAAAGGAATAATAAGTTTCGTGTAAAACAAGTAGATGCAGATTAATTTTGGTATTTCCTACTTAATAAAATAGCAATTTATTATAAGAATATTTTGCTTAAGAAATTGTTATAGGATGTTTGTACGAATAATTGGACTTACTTCTTTGGTTGTCAGGAATAAGAGGTGGTGGTTGAGGATGAGCGTTCATTTTGGGAGGCATATGCTTATCTGGCTTGACTGTTAATATTTTGTCCGCTATCGCCGCTTCTCTGGCCAGAAGTAACGCTAGACCTCGAACCCGTCTGCCCGCACCGAGTGACCGTCGGACTTCGCTTGCTCCCTTAGCTTCAGGGCGTGGGTGGTCATGGGAACCTTTTGCTTGAAAGAAAATTGCATGTTCTGTGTGTCGCCAGAAATGTGTGACAGGATAGCCACAATGTCCGCGGCACGGCTGTACCTCCAAGCGGCCGCCGTTGCAGAGGCGATTTGGACATGGTTTACCTAAAATAAATAATAAAATATTTATAATATTTTATATTTTCGTATTTGTATAAACATTTTAAGGTCATAATAAGAGGATCAAGAGATCGACCTATTTTACTATCACTTGTAAAGAATGTAAAAAGAAGAATTGAAATTATAGCTACTTTATTTAAATAGGTACTACTTAACTATAAGACTTATCTTCGTTTTAATATTATTTTTTTAACTTTCATAGTCTATATAATATATAAATTATTAACTTTACTATCTTATTATATATTAATAACTCAAATGTACCTTGCTGTTTTTTCCTTGCTTTATCACATATTGCGGGTCGTAAGTGCACTCTTGAACCGTCTGGCAATCGACATCTTGTTGAACAGACTAGTACTCCAAGACAGCTTTTCTTTAATATATGAACATTGTGGTTGTTTGTATTCCTCATAGCCCACCCTGACGCGTGTCGTCTGGCCTCTTCGCATCCAGGGGGATATACGCGTCGTATATGTCCATCGCACCATTCTCCAAATGAATCGAAGTTAGCGACTCTTGGCACTACCGCATCGTTGATGTCCCACTCGGGTGTCACTGGTCCTTCTGACATATCCGTTCGGCTAGTACTGTAAGAAATAATTTGATTCAGATTTTTGGCAAATACAATAAGTTTTTACTAATAAGTTTTTTCTTGGACATATATCTAATTAGGTACATATTAAATAGAAAACTAAAATACGTTTTAGAAATATATCTCTTTTAATATTAGGTTTCTAATATACCTAGAAGAATATTTACAATTTATTAATATTACTTTGTTTATTACTATACTATTACGCATTTTTTTTTAAACATAGATTATTTATTCTTTTCATTTAATAAAATATTTATATTTATTAATAAAATAAATATAATTATACACAACGATTAAATCAAAAATATTTTTATGCTTATAAAGTTTTAAAAGTATAATTTTCAAAACAATGTAACATATAACTGCTATGGCACTTTAAAAATATACAACATCCGAATATGTTACAGTACTTTATTGGATTCGTAACGGAAGGCAACCCTATTCACAACAACTATGTAATATGGAAGAAAGCTCCCCTCTCAAGCTTGTTTAGCCAATTGCTTTAAAATTGCCTTCTGAAGGGGAAGACGTTAATTGAATAAATCGCTTTCTAAAAGAAATGATTCTACTGCAAGATGAGAATTGAATCGTTGTAAGAATATTTAAATATTGAAATGTTACCTAATATTTACCCTCTAAAAAAATAAAGCAAGTAAGAAATATGTAACTTTACTGATTATTTATGTAATATTTATATTTAAAGTGTTTTATGTTTGTACATTTGTCTTGTATATATTTTGTAATTCATATCTACCAATTTTTTTTAGGGGTTGCACATAGTATTTAGGTGATTAGGTAGAATCTCTCTACCCGGTATGTGGTGCTCTACCCGATATGTGGTGTATAATATTACTATTTTTACTTTTATATAAGAATCACTAATAAAAATTATAGGTAGAACTTAATTGGAAGCTTCAGTAACTATCAAAAACTCTATATACAGACTTGTTTATGTTAATATTATGTAATCCATGATTATTTTTCTTTCTTTGAAAAATCACGAGCAAGATAAGGGAAAACTGCAAAAAGTTCGAAGTAGCAAGCTTTGAAATTCAAAATCATACTTAATTATGAAGCACTGGATATATTGCTAATTAAGCTCTAAGATCCAATAAGCTTATTTTAACATAAAGGAAATGTAAAGAAACTTTTTTCTACTATTTCCGTTATCTACGTGAAACAAAATCTTTTAAAAAGATTAGTCCATAGGCCATAAATATTACCTAATCAATAAAAAAGGCCGTGGCCTACCAACGCAACGGTTGTGGGTTAGATCTCCATTTTCACTAAGGCAAAAGCCCGGCGTTAAGTTCCGCCACTCCACATGCAATTCCTTGAAAAGTTCGGCGGAAAGTGGAGAACGGAGTGTTTTAACACTAGGTTACCTGTGCCTTAAGAAATACATGTTAAAACATAAATATTTTTACGTGAAGTATAAAAAACACGCAGACGGAACGTTAAAAGCTTTATAGTTAACTTGTTTATTCATAGGGAATAGGGCAATAGAAGCGTCACGGTTTCAATAGGTTTCAATTAAGTTCAATTGCCGTCCCTCCAACACCTTCCACAACTCACCCTAGCTTGACTGTTGGCGTTCAATTAATTAAATGAAATACTTATAATTTAGTTACTGTAAAATATACAAGGTCTTTTTATTTTTATATTCTTATATTTAAAAGTAGATAATAAACTTTGTATAATTTTGTTAATTTCGTTGTATGTTTGGTTTACACGGACAGAAAGACATTTAATGGACAAACTAAGGTTATAATTAGGACTAATATCATTATTATATTATAATCTTTTAATTTTCTGGAGAAACAATATGAAACGCAATGTACAATGTCAATATTTTTTTGTGAATCTAGTTTAATATAATAAGGAATCGTATTATTATAAATTGTAGGCATGGCTTTGAAGTAAACTGTTAATATTTTAACAAATCCTGTTTTAGAAGAGTCTAGAAATTTCAAAATTTTATCTCAACATAATTTTAATATTTATAATAAAAAAATATCATTCTCTATTTATCCTTCAAGTTTTCTTAAATTATAAGTAATTGTATAGAGACTAAGTTATATCAAAAGCTTTTTTTATTATATTACAAGTAAGTAGGTATAGTAAACCTATGATTTTTTTTCTTGTTTCGAACATCTATTTTAACATTTCATAACATATTTTAGCTAGGTCTAACTTTTGTCAAGTTACTTCTTGTACCTAATAAAGAAAGTAATATCATAAATTAGAATTTTACCTTGGTCATGGTAGTTGGGTAAATACTTATTTTTAAATGAAAGCATGCATATTATAAGCTTTTTGTTACAAAAACCTTTCACTTATATTATCTATAAATTCAATACTTATAATAGATACTAAATTGTATAATAAACAACTAAATAATATACTTACAGGATAACCATTTCCGGGTGTATACAATTTTCAAAAAGCCTAATATTTAACCTTATATAAGTGAATAACCACAGATCACAAATCACTAAGAATCACATAAACATATTATAGCTTAGAATATTATGTTTCCGCTATAATAAACGCACTGTTCGTGTCGTATGTAGTACACGCATCGAAAGCTCATAGCTCACTGACTTTAACAACAAAAATAAACATAGGGATGATTTCTCCCCACTATTGCATCAAAGTGGGGTAATTTGATCCACCAATGGCAGCTAGCTATTTGCATAACTCCTCCTCCCGTGGCTATTCGACCAATCTGTTTCGTTGTGGCATCAGCCAATGGGGCTCTCCCGATTAAATAACTCTACATTTTCAGGAAAAATCGCGATGACTAATTTCAGTGACACATTACCTATATAGGGTATTCGTTTGGAAGTATCGATTATTGTGTGATAATTTCTCTCAACTCCCACATATGAGAATTTAACATAGAGAGACTATTTTAAAAATGTATTTTAGTCAAAGTTTACTTATGATACGAGGTCGCCAATGCATCATCAGCGCCATTTTCGCCATTGATCACGGGGTCACTTCACTGAATGAAATTCAGAGTGATCTTCCTATTTAATAAATAGATAGATAGTTAAATCTGAATAACTTAATAACTTTGTAATAGTTGGAGATACTATTTACAAAAAATTCGGGCTTGGAATATATTTCTTCAAGCAAAGAATAATACACACCCATCCCTGCTTCGAACTCCTTCTCCTGTGACGCCATCTGACACACTAGTACCGCATAATGAGCACCACCACCATATTATGGGCCAAGGAGTTTCTTCTCTTAAAATAAAAACAAAGAGAGTTTAACGAATTTCGTAGACTGAACCGGGCATTATTTAAGTGTACCTACAATTTATATAATAAGCTACTAATTATTCAATTAATGAAATAATAGAGGTTTTAAACAGGTTATTTTAGATAATTTTGTACTATACAATTACTTATTACCTACTTATTTAATAAACTAACAGTAAGAATAAAACGTGCAATTGAATATATTGTTGTTATAATTTTATGCATAAATTCAAGAAGCAAATAATCATCTTACATAAATGGATTAATTCTAATAATAACTGTT
Organism: Heliconius cydno galanthus; assembly: GCA_036379175.1. Taxonomy (NCBI): domain Eukaryota; kingdom Metazoa; phylum Arthropoda; class Insecta; order Lepidoptera; family Nymphalidae; genus Heliconius; species Heliconius cydno. The sequence goes on along the minus strand of JAKRZM010001333.1, from coordinate 164,520 downwards.
AATATAAATAATAATTCAGTCCACTGAACGAGAACCAAATATACAATCGTCGCGCTTACAGCCACATACACACTTGTACCACGACGGCCCCAATTATATTATCCATACCTATATTATAAATTCGAAAGTAACTCTGTCTGTCTGTCTGTCTTTTACGCAATCAGGGCCAAACCGCTAATTTAATTGTGATAAAATACTCATATAGAGATTCTTGAGGGTCTCGGGATGAACGTAGGATATTTTTTTTCGCATATTTGTAATATTTTTGATATATGCCAATATATTAAAATACTTATTAATATAACTTGCCATTTATTCCGTCATGTTAATAACAACCGTCGTTGCTAAGCAACGATTTGCAAAGTTTGTTGTTAGAAAACGTCACCCAAAATGAGCTTGCTTAACGCATCTCTCTATTGGAAACTGAAAATAAATTCATAAATTTATTTAATAAATATTCGTATAGTTCAAGCGGGGGTAGCCACGTTCGGGTCCACTAGAATCTTAATAATTTATTTAATGACAAAAAGTGGTAATTGAAAATAATTTGCGATAGTAATGCGTTTGCAAACTAAGTACATTAATTGCGTACGTTACTACTTGAGTTCGTAGATATGCATAGGTTGATTAAAAAAGGGTGAGAGATGCGGGTGTCGGCGCGCGCGCAGGAACTTGTAAACTGTGAATAGCCTGTTAGAGCCGTTGTTTTTACATTTTTATTTAAATGTTAGTTAAAAAAATGTTATTCTTGGTTGTTGTAATACTAATATGCTGACTATAACTGAATTTTACATATTCGTAAGATATTATATAAGAAATGTAGGTATTAAATCGGTATATAGCCATGCGTGTTCTTTTGTAAAATATTTACTGAAAATATATTGGACATGTTAATATAACATTTTATTTTTTTTACCTATTATTTTATGTAGCTCGGCCTTAGATTCCGCCACTCAACACACAATACCTCCAGAATGCAATACCTTGCAATGTGCGGGATATAGTGTGAAAGTAAAAAAAAATAAATATTTACAATTTACGTAATGAGTAAATTTTTACACGTTTTCCATTTAGTGGCTTAACAAACATTTAACTTAGGTATATGTGCCTAATATAAATTTTGAAGACATTAACCTACGAGTTAGTTCATTCAAATTTCTTTAGACCACAAATGAACTATCTTTTGAGCATCATTGCTCTACTTGTCTAAGATGGCCAATTGAGCTTTGCATTTCACATATGAAAGAGTTGATTTTGTATATACTTTATATAACTGTAGGGATAACTCCATAGACAGTGGTCCGTACCTCTTTTTTCATAACATTATTATTATTTTGGGCTGTAGTAGGACTACTAGGTATAGTTGTTAATATAAGATTCGTAGAGACGATATACCATATCATTCTATGGTTTGAGTGCATATTGCTTAAAAAAAAATGCTTACCAATTCCGAAATTATCTTTCTAATACAATTTTTTAAGCATGATGAACATTGAACCGGGTACTAAAGTAATCGGAAGATTACAGAGAAGATTATATAGAGAATTTTCGCTATTATTCCTACCTTTCGCTTCTACTTCTATCGTTTACAAATTAAATCTTATGCTTAACATGACAAAGAGAAGAAGATTTGAAGACTTCTTGTTTTCGTATTTACTGTATTTATTAGTAAAGCTCTTAAGGACACTTTTTACCGCTTAATCCGATTAAAAGATGTACGTAAGTGTCTTAGTTGCTTTTTCCTTCTAATTTAGTGCAATATAAACAGACTAAGCTGGATTATGGAAGCAGTTTTGTTTAAAAACAATGTTTATATAAATCTTAGATACCGTTATGCGGTAGGAGGTATGTTGTATAAAGAATTGCCCATTGCCTTGGATCAATATTCAAAAAGATTGCAACCATTTCTATTTTTGTCTCAGTTTCTAGTTCATTATTTTTTATATTAATTTCCTCAGATTGACGCTTCTTTCCCCTTTCGGGGTAAAGATAAGGGAGAACCTAGAGTTAAAAATCACCTTTTTGTCTACTTCTCACACAATTTTTGAGACTTCGCGTGTTGAGTTGGGCAGCTAAAAAATCGACATATCACCCATGTAAGAATAATGAAGAAATATTAATATAGACGTAATGTATTAAAATATTATAATATTAGTGAAACCAATGAAAAATCATAATTTATTTTTAAAAAAGTAGATAAATTAGTAATTTATTTGTACTTAGGTACCTAAAAATAAAATATTTTATCAAATTAAACGCAATTGTAAACTACTGGAACTGCAATACTTAATATTTATTAGTATACATATATTTAAGAATTGTATGTAGGTAAGCTGCCTTTTTTGGAAATTGTCGCGCTGTAAACGAGATGGCTTATTCGGGGGAAGATTATAATGAAATAATTTTTAATTGTTATTTGTTGTTCCTTTCAAGACAAATTGCGGCGCTTAGCTTCGCACAATGAATAGTTTCTTATTTGGGTGAAAAGAAAGTGTCGTGACTCTAGGTTTTCTCTATATACCTAACCACACCAAGCAGGAAAAAACTTTTTCAATATAGTTCCTACTTACTACTATCAAAATTTAAATGGGTTTTTTTTATCATAATGTGTACTACTTAACCTACTAGAAAAATATTATAAAATGAGTGCATAGCAATAATATATTTTTCAATTTTCCTTGTTTATGAATATTTACATTTATACATAGCAGATACCTAAGTATACCTAATGTAAATATGTGGTAATTACTAGTATTAGTATTAAGTCTTAACACCAGGCTCCCTCTGCCTGGCCCGCTACTTGCGGGATACAGCATGAAGCTGAAAAAAATTGTAATGTCCTATGATTCAGGCGTTTGATAATTCTGGATCCTGGCAACAAATATAAGTACAATTAATAATACAAGTACAATGAATAAACTGCAATACAGTATAATCCAGTGTATTGGTTACAAGGTGGAAAGACCCCTCTCTCCTCTACCCACTTTTGTTACTATAAATTAGGTAAAATACAATGCTAAGCTATATATTATCAACTAAAGCGATTTACAAAGATTTTTTACTGTAAGACATCTTCATTGGTCAGTGGTAGGTTCCCCTTCCGCTGTCCTCCTCATTGCCAATTGACGCCCGAATAAAAGTAGTTATATATCACGAGCAATTTGCGTCCCCTCACTTGTGCGGAAGTCGTCAATTCGCGAAATTGACAGCAATTCCGTTATAGAATAAGATGCTCGTCATTCGATTCGCATGCGAACTTTTTATGTGGATTAGTACCTACGGGCGTTGAACTGGACGGGAATGTTTTTGGTCAATCTTCTTCAGCCAGCTATAGGTACACTTATCTCATATTTAGTAGAGTAAGGAAAAACTACGGTTAAAATCTCCAAAGTAATTTCAAAGGAGTCCACACAAAATAAATTTACTAAAATATGCCCCGAAATAAAGACTGCTTTTAAAAAGTGCGGATAATTATCGTGAAATTATATATTTAATAATTTAAAGATTAAGTTAAAATTGTAACAGTGACGACATTTATGACATCAGAAATACATAGATATTAATTATTACTTAGAACTTAATTTCTAAATACATAATCCTTACAGCTTGAACGTACTTCTCGTGGCTTATCTCCTTCAAACTTGACCGACTTTAGATGTTTAACTAATTTGTGACCGACGACTATTTAGTTTAGTAGCTTTAAGGTACCTACCGTCGTCGTCGTCCCTTACAAACATGGATTAACTTAGAGATTACAGCCACAGCCAGGTAAAATGTAAAAGTAAAACTTGATAGTTAAGTAATTAACTGTTAAACTTACTATATATTGATTATAGTAATACCCACTACCGACGCGCTCGTGGCTTCGCCCGCTGGTAAGCCGCCGCCGTTTCTGAGATTAGTGTAAACAAACGCATAGAAAACCTGACAAATAGTCCAACAAATTTAAAGTCCTGTTTTGGGTTCTATTACATTAATAAATAAAAAAAATCTAAACAAAAGTCAGCTTTATGTTATATCCTGTACGTAGCAAGGTAGGCAGAGGGAACCTAGTGTTAAGACAATCCGTTCTTCAATTCCAATTTTCTAAGAATAAAAGTTTATCTTAATAACAGATTTTTTCATATATTTTTCATGTACGGTACAGCGATGAGTTACAGTTTTATTCTATGTATAAATTATTATCGATTTCTTTATAGTCTGTTCCTATACCTATTAAAAATGTCTAATCTGTTAGTAAGTAAACAAAGTATTTTTTCTAAATTACAACGAGAAACACTCCCTATTAAAGTGATTCTGTTTCAAAGGGGAGAGAGAACAAACAAAGATAAAGTTCGTTTCGGCATGATCTATCAAAGAAACAAAGACCATGTGACACAGATAACATTTTCACATACTTATTTGCTCATACTGTCTACTACGATTTATTTTAACGTAGACTGGTTAGCAAATAGGTAAATTATAATTTTATTAAATTTATTATTACTATAAAAAATATTTAATTTTTAAAACATCCATATTTGTTATATCAATATTAGCAATAATATATCGATATTTTCGTTCGTGATAGGTTTCATTACAAGTTTTGGCACAAATCAAGCACAGGTTGCTAACTGCGACTGACAACAGAGATAGAGATAACCCTTAACTACCGATAGCAGATCAACACATCCATCTCCATTGAGCCCACCCCAGCCCATAAGCCTTTCCACACAAGCGGCGTTCAAACAAAGGATCAAATTAAACAAATCCGCAGACAATCGCGTTCCAACGAACACCGACATGAAAGAGAGTTCATCAAACAACTATTTTGAACTCTGTACAAATAGCACGCCCCCGCCCCCCCCTCCCCCTCTCTCTACCAACTGTCACTGTCAACCTACAAATACTTTTATGATTGACCTTTATTTAGTAGGTACGTTCACAATTGAATATCTTCCATTACTAATCCGAGGCTCGAAATGCGCAATAGATTTTGTATAATCATATAACAGCTTTGCCGGGTGTTAGTAGGTAGAGTCAATTTTTTTATTGTATATTTTGAAATTGAATTATCGGTTTCGTTCTATATCTATTCTCTATTAATATAGAAGTGTAAAAGTACAAAGATAGCTTAAATACTCTATATTATGGAAAAAATTCAGGAAGGAAATTGGAACGAATCTTACTATAAATACAAGGGTTACAAATACATTTCTTACTCGGAGAAATGTTTATGTCTGATGAAATGAACATATTTCATATTCATTTCTCTGGTTCTATCTAAGAACGTACTCTGCAGGGTTGTTGAGATACTAGATGGTTGAGATACTACATATAATCCTAGTTATTATATGACATTATAATATTATGTAGAACTCTATAAAGACGCTGAGATACAGTAATATTTTCCAATTTATACATTATTATATTTTTAAAATTGCTTAGTATGTATGTTATTAAGGTAGGTGTATGCTGGGTATTTCCTAATTTTATTAACCGTCAAGGATCAAGTTTCAAAATTTGCAGGTTCACAGTAAGAATACACTTTCTAATATCTTTTTTATGTATTTTTAATTCCAGCACAAAAATATTAAGTATACTATTTCAACATTTTCTTTCATAAAACGTATAAAAAGTTCCGTAAAACGAATAGGTAGGAACCGATAGCGAATAAAACGACAAGGTGAAAACTGACATTATATAGTTTTGTTGTGGAAAGCCGTGTGTTCACTGCTAATTTATAGTCGGCCGTTATCACGATGCGGGTGCGCGTGCGCCGGCCGCTGCAGCCATGGCGACGGGACCTCTACCGTTCTACATGCAGCACGTGACTGCTGGCGACTGCTCGCTTTTTTATATTTCTTTATACGTACATATAAATAATTTAATTCTAAATTATATATTTAGTAACAACTTAACTACAATTGTCTAATACAAAGATACATTTTTGTTACCTTTCAAAGTTTGGCCATTTCCAATCGTAGCAAATATGAATCATGTATCATTAGAACAGATGCATTTATTGCTTAAAATCATGTCTTTTATGCTTACCTTTTTTCTTCTCCCACGTAAGAATAAAGTATTATAACATTGATTCAATTTTGTGTTATTAAGTAAGAATAAGATTTAATTCCATTGTGCGCTTATTATTTTAAGTTAAAAAAAAAAATGTATAATCATTTGTCTGAATCGAGCCATAGAGACAAAAAGAACCATCGACAATTTTATAAAAAAAATAGTACCACTTAAAATTTTTGACTCCCCTTCTAATTTGTAAATTCACGCATTTAGTCAAAGATTATTTTGCATAAACAAGGGTTTGTTGCAAATATTTTCGCATTTATTTGAATAGCAGTTTTGATATATAGTTAAATTATACAAATTGCTTCATGTAGTCAACGTCATAGTTATTGTTAGTGATATAGCGTATAATGTTTTTTTTTTCAAAATATTTCTATTAGTAAATGTATAATAATAACTTACCCCTGACTGTAACTGGTTCGTCTTATTTTTTAATTTATTATGATTTTTTTGTTCAGATCTACGAATTAATGATGTGTGAGTGTTTTGACACTTCCCGTCCGTATTCCATTTTCCTTTCAAATATCTATAGGTCATTCCGTGTTGAGTGATGGAATTTATTTTGCTTGAACGAGGAAATTAAAATATTTCCTCGCTTATTAATTACCACGAGCGGGGATCGAACCAGCCATTTTGGTGACCACTGATTTTGATGCATCTCACAAATTTGGTTAATTTAAGTTACATAAATATAGAAAAAATATAAACATCATATTTGCCTTATAATAAGGGTAATAAAAATAATAATAAAATAAATGCAAAGTTGTATAGAAAAAAAATATATATATTTTTTAAAAATAGAATGATAAAACATAAAATATTTCCATTACTTTTAAATAAAGAATACACATAACTTATTAAAATTTGACGAGTTATAACACGTTACAAACCAATTATGGTTTGGCCATTTCACGCTCGCCCTCAAAACAATGGCATCTATGGGGAAGTTGGGGGAATGAATAATCTAATAAAGGTATAAAGATGTTGCGTGATTGTGAGATATCATGACGTGGGAACCTTGATTGGTAGTTTTTAATTAATTGACGCCTAATGGGAAGCTCAGTGTTTAACGTGGGAAACAGTTTCACGCTTTATTTTGATTTATTATCTTCAAATGTATCTAAATCAACATATAATATTATGCTAAAATAATTTAATTATTTATTTTTGTTAAACTGAATTTCTATACGATGGATTTCTTGCAAGTCCAGTCCGCACGACGACTTCCTCGAAGACATCCACATAGTGCTTGCATTTCTTCAGGGTTGGTGGAAAAGCCAATAAGGCTAACAGCATTAACCTCGTGATAAAAAAAATAAAATCTTGCAAATGAGGGATTTCTATATACCTATGACATTTTATACATTTAAGCTTTTGTATTGTCTATCTCAAAACCAAAAACATTATTAAGGAAGACGATATACTAATAGATGAACAACACAATAGCAGGAAATCGGATATTTCACATTGTTCAATGATTGAATGTAGAACGCACTCGACGCTTCACGAAATTTTATTTTAAACCCGCAAAAAGCAAAGGGTGGCTAAATCGTCAGGGCGTTTGCGCGGCATACTTAAATAATAGGAAAAAAACATATTGCATCGTTCCAACACACATTATGCGCAATTAGCTACGATTGTGACAGTTCTGTTCTGTTCATGTGAACGGATTTCATTTCAAATATCATAGGACGAAGCATCCGGCACGTGCCATTAAGATTTGTTATAAATAAATTTAACTTTTTGTTTTAAATGTCTTTAATGCCTATATGCAAAGGTATTAACTTTATATAATATTATAAAGGGAGTGTTATTAAATAATTAATTTTAATCATACACAAACTTAGGCTTCTATGTATTAATGGTCACTCTATATTATAGTAAAAAAATTGAACTGATTAACTTGATAAGTATATACCTACATTAAAATGACATTTTATACTAACATGTCGAAAACATTTAGATCTAATTTGTAAACGTTGAATAACTGTTTAAAGCGTTTGTTTAACCTAATACTTTATTGACCCTCCGTTAACAGAACGCATTAGTAAAATTAGAGCGGTGGGAAAGGGTTACGTCTCTCCACCGCGAATACTTTATGTTTATTGTTATTAGAACAATATTTGTACTTTTGAGATCTATGGTTATGGTTATAGCTGAAAGCTGACACATTGTACTGAGTAACCTATAAATAAAGTTAAAATGGCCACATAAATAAATTGTAAAAAAATAGGTATCTAATATAATTAAATATTGGGATGAAATAAATTAATAGAGATTGAATTTTATTCCAAGTAAACACAAATTCGGCACGGGAAAAAAACGAAACGGGAGATCTCTATGATCTAATATAGTACATATAATCAATACTAATATAGTACATACCTACAAGAAAGCTTAATACAATAAAACAACAAGTTTTTATTAATACATTTAAAAAAGTTGATACTATCGTGTCCTATTAATAAAAAAAAAATCAGCTTGACGCTGTACACAGCAGGGTAGGCAGAGGGAACCTAGTGTTAAGAACAAAGAAATGGAAATATAAAAGTAAGTAAATATTTCACTTCCTCGAGTGTGGATCGAACTCACAACCGTCGTGTTTACGACACGACGGTCCTATTAATATTAATATGAAAATTGAAATATTTTTATAATAAGTGAAATTAATGATGTATTCAGTTACTGCGTAATCTATCATTTCCTGTGGTCAGTTTCAAATTGCAAACAGATAAATAGTCTTACAAAGGTATGTACGACCATTTAGGGAGCTTTATTGTATTATGAAATTGGCTACCGTTGAAAGCTGCTAGCGATCTTTTGTTAAAACATTTGTATATTTTATATATATTTTTTTGATATTATACTCATTATACTTTCTTTGTTAATTTGTATAAATATTTTGACTGAAAATTTAATGTATAAATAGTAATAGACACAAAGTAGAATAAAAAAAAATTCTAGGCTAGCCATTTAAAATGAGTGTGTTAAAAATTTCAAACTGTTATTAATTATTATATTGGTTCATTTTAATTAAAAACAAATACCGTTCCAAAAGTGCACATTTCCCTAAGAAATCAACTTGAACTTGGCCTACAAATCTATAGTTACTCAATCATACATGTGCTTTCCAAGACATTACGTGTTGAGTTGCGAAACTCAACACCGCTCTTTGTCTACCAGAACAAGTGGGGATTGAAACGATATCATCATCACATCATTCTACTAATACGTGAAAACCAAAATATTATAAATTAAAACAATGCGAATAACCCTTTAACTTTCGTTGCTTTGTAGGTGCCTATCATATCATAATACCTACTAATATAACCGATATTGCAGTTAAATTTTCTAAAACGACCGAAAAAGATTTAAATGAAAGTTTTTATATTATTTTTTAGATATCACAAGTTAAAATAATTACTATTGACAGTTCATCAATAACAACACAAGATGCTTAGGGGACGTTATTAGTGCCGGTGATAAAGTGCACGGCTGCCAATGTAATTATCGGTGTTGCTGCCTGGGTATCTATTCTAAGCGTAGATAACTACTTGATAGTACATTACTACGTACTTATTATTTGTGTATATTTATTTATATTCTTTTTAATCATGAATATTATACAAAATTATTTTATATGTCTGTCTTTTAAAAAATTTTATAATATTTTAATAAGAAAAAATAAATAAATTGCATTTGCAATTGCATTCTTTACTTGTGTTGTATTGTTCTTTGTTAAATTTGGTTTTTACTATTGTAATTTCAGTATTATTGGAGCTATCCGCTAAAGTCATGAACTTCAAGACTACTTTGAATAAATGTGTTGCCTCAGCATCTTAATTTCTATGACGTGAACCTCCTGAGAGTGTCGAGATAGTGCTAGCCAGCACCCGCTGCCGTGTAAAAGAACCGTTTCTCTAGATTCTCTCAGTCTTATCCTCGATAAATGAGATATGTAAATATGTATGTAATTCTAAAAGGACAACATTAATAAAACTGTTTGTAGTGCCACTATATTGAATTAAATTAGATTATTATTGGTTAACGGAAATTATAAATCTAAGTTTTTCTAGGATTTGTCTCGTATTTTATTAAATTCTTTTTATTTATTAAAAAGAAGCTAAAGTTTTATGTGCGACAAAAATCAAATATTTATATATTCTTGAAAAATATAATATAATCTGTCCGATTCAATATTTTTGTATGCTGATTTTTTTCTATATACATATATAGACAAATAAAAAAAGAAAATATATTACTTGTAGCATAAACAAAATTACAGGTAAAACTTAGACAGTATTGCAGGTGTTTGTTTCACTTTTCTTGTCACATTATCGACACGCGTCGTGAATTAGCTGCTCCCGGCTCACAGAGCACGTCTACCTGTGCGCGTGCGCAGCGCGCTCAGGGCACGTGGGCGCGGTAGAGCGTGCCCGCACGTGGATGCGACCGCGCGGGTCTCCTACCTTGTCCTTTTAAGTATTTTATCATGTAGACAATTTTGTGTGTTATATGAAGTGTTACGTCTATATGTATGCTTAAGTATTTTTCGGAAGTAGAATGTTTTTAATAATAATTGCTTATTTTATTTGGCTAGCAATGACTGATGTTATATATTGTTATAGATACTTTTTAGAATAATTTGTATTCTCTGAATAACCAAAAAGGTTTGTGTATTATTTAAGATATCTACTTTACACTTATACGCCTACTTGACATTTTATGAAAGTATCAAAACGTCACTCAAATTTGACTTCTACAAAGGAGTGAAAAGACAAAACATTGTCTGATGCTCTGGGCACAATGTTGTACGTCAAACCTTTGCGTTTACGTAAATATGGACTGCCTTTTATTATCTGTGGAGTTCGATTGTGGTTGGAGTTCACCCCTCTAACCATTCACGGAGGATGATTGATCTACGGCAGATTGACAGATTTTTTTATGAACCACCCTCGGGTCGGTACCAGCGAGCGAATATTAGAGGCAATTGTTGTTTAATTTTTACATTTGAAGGGCGATGCGTTTCGAGTGTTGTAATAATGTTTTGATAATAGCAGTATCCGTTCAGCTCATATTTCTTATTCAGAGTGCGTGGGATTCAACCGCGACCCGTCGCCGTCGCCCGGTGATTTCATTACGTGCTTTATTTGAATTTAAAACTATAGTGAAGTCCGTTAGTTTACACCTTGCTTGCTTTGTTTAATTTTGTTATACATTGATATTCTTGTCACAGCTAGGTATGATTATTAAATTCGTATTAAAGTTATTTTATAACATTAACAAAAATACTTAAAAAATATAAAAATAATCGATCTCGTCCACTAAAAATTGATTCAAGATTAGATTATTTTTTATTCATTTATATTTTTAGTAATTTCCAGTCCATTGACAGCTTGCGATTGACCCGCGCGTTTACAGGGCTTTATATTTTCTTTTTATCCGCATTTGGACAAAAGCTGTAGCCAGTCGATAGTTCAACACAATGTGCCCACTGATCCTCATTGATCGCCAATTACTGGACATTAAGTACTTTAAACGCTTTTCATATCCGCTATTTGTAGCAACAAATCAAATATGAAAAAAATACAATGGTCCGTTGAAGATTTCTATGCAATATTGTTAGGGAGTTTTTATTCGCTTATAAGCTTGTTTTTTTAACATCATCACAAAAGCTTGTGGGAGCTTAGTTTTTTGTATGGTCCTATTTGTTTAAATTTGACATCACTTGCAGGTCAAAAGGCGTAACTTGCAAATGGTTAATAATTAAAAACCGCACTGGAAATCTATTACTACTATACTAGAATAAGGTAACTGTAATATTGACATACATAATTACACCTCTGGGCTTAATTTAACTTAAAGAAATGTGTTAATTAACTTTTTTTATAATAGAAACAATTCAAATATCACATTATAAAAAGTACAATACATATGTACCTATTAAAAATGTAGTAAATGATAGATAGATCCACATTGCTTGGATTATATGTATGTACTAGCGGCCCGCTCGCGGTTTCACCCGCGTGAACTATGTTATTATTAATTTCTGTCTCCATGACTACGTCCTAGTGACGTCTATGCAAAATTTGAGACTCCTAGCATTTGTAGTAACGAAGTTTCATACAAACTTTCGACCCCAAAAACAACCCCTTAGAAGTCGAATATTGCAAATTCCCGTCTTAGCGAGCACCTACGTCCTATAAGTAACTCCTATGGAAAATTTGAGATTCCTAGCACATGTAGTTTCTGAGATTTCGTGATGAGTGAGTGACCTTTCGATTTTATATATATAGATAAGTTGTAATACTTATTTCATATATAGGTAAATGTAAATTTAAAGACACTCATAGCGGTGTTAAGCTACGCGTGCCGGAGAAACAAGGTGCGTTTCGGGTGCGCACGCGCCGCTGCCTCCATTGTCACGCTGGTCACGCTCGTTGCGCGCACCCTGTACATTGAACACACAAGAACGCATTATTACATTTTTATTGCGCATCTTCAAAGCTTTGTTACTTTTGTTTGGCGTTTTTTATGCGCTTTTTACCGATAGACATGTCGGGCAACGATGTATGTTTTCACGCTGTAATACGCCTGTGATTCTTTTATAGGTTATTTAATATTGTATCAGAAATACTTTCGGTTTTAGATCATTATTCTGCGGAAAGAATAAAAAAGAAATGGAATGTGATATATTTCGATTTTGAATGAAATGGGTAATTGTAAAGGCTAAGATTTTTTATATATCTCATGTTAAATATGTATTGTTGAATCTTTTAATTTATGTACGTAGATGCCCTGAAGCGGCTTCGTCTTCTTGATCTATACGAATATTTATATAATATTTTTTAAGTGTAGGTATCTACTTAAAGAAACTTGATTTATTATGTTAATATGGCTCTATATTGTCATACCATTAATAAATGATTTTTAATTAATAAATAAATATCGTAAGTAAATATTTTAAGGTTATTCCCATAAACATCATCCTTTTCCGGAAATTAACTCGGACAAAGAGAAAGACAGACAGACAACATTTTTAAATTGTTTGTTTGTGTTATAGTATCGTGTAAATAACTATATGCTTTTGAAAAAATACGGTTAATTTGAAATCACAGACAGACATATATTTCTTCCTGAGAATAGAATAACACTTTAAATATAATAAAAATAGATAATAAGCATTTCTTTTAAAATATAAGCAGGAATTGATCAACTTAAGGCCGGAAGGTCGGTCCTCACGTAAATGAACAACCATGATGTGAACCCATGCTTAATTTGACAATCAGTTACAAGATGTTATGAATCATTTGCTCTTGAGACGGTGCTCGGCTTGAGCGTGGTCAGTTCTGAATCAGTTATGAATCTGGAGCCGCGCCGTCTGCCGTCTGGCGATCATGCGGGTTCCTCACTAGGTCACACCTCCTTCGTAGATGATAGCAACTAATATGGGTGGAGGAAGGTCGGGAATACAATTTAACATTCATTTAGATGACGTGTGACTTGTGCGTCATGTGCATGTGTTAATACTGTATAATTAAATAGGTACAATGACTGATGTTATTAAATAGTCGGTTAAATCAGATTATCTACGCTAAAGCTATGGTAGTTCTTTATTGCTTTTGACTTTTTTTGCTTTTTGGTGTTGCCCTAAGCAAATATCATCATAAGCTAAAATATTTTTTTAAACTAACATATAAAGAACATGATACACGAGTTCTGTTCTGTACCCATTAGTATAATGTCATATATGCATTTGTTCTGCATTTAGGTGTCATCTTTGAATCGCATGAGTTTTCTGATTGCTATAGCAAAAGCTTCACTTTGTACAAAACGAACATTTTTTGTATTTGTTTTGGTAATAAGCATTTAAACATATCATTAATTAGAAAAATAAATAACATTGTCATTCAAAACCACAACCATTATTTATAAACGAGAACACACGACCGCAACCAAATATTGTGATAATCCGCCTCTTCATACTGTCACTCGATGACTTGATAAAAAAATCATCAAATGATCCACACCAGCCATCCCTCGAGACCACTCCACTGAAAAGTCTTTTCCCTTCATTCCCATAATCTATTCCAATTAACTGACAGCGGCATATTGTGATATTAACACAATGCTTTTATTACCCCCTCGATTTACTTACCACAAGGAAGTATTGACAAAGGATTTTAACTTTTATTATAACTTAGTTACTGATAAAATACAATGCAAGGGTACGGAGTATGTACTGATTTGCTTAAAGAGGACTCCTTGGAAGGGCGTTGTTGAAGTACATTTAAATTTTATACTTGGGTACATGAGTTACACAGCTATTAACTGTCTGTTCTTTTAACTGCCCGCTCGCGGTTTCACCCGCGTGAACTATGTTATTATTATTCTGTCTCCATGACTACGTCCTAATGACGTCTATGCAAAATTTGAGGCTCCTAGCATTTGTAGTAACGAAGTTTTATACAAACTTTCGACCCCAAAACCAACCCCTTAGAAGTCGAATATTGCAAACTCCCGTCTTAGCGAGCACCTACGTCCTTTAAATAACTCCTATGCAAAATTTGAGATTCCTAGCACATGTAGTTTCTGAGATTTCGTGATGGAGGATGGAGGAGTGAGTGACCTTTTGATTTTATATATATAGATGATGATATTTTTGCAGTGTTCTATTTTTGGTATAAATAAACTATATAGTACAATAATTACGTAATAGAACTAATTTCTTAACTTTCCGTATGACATAAATTAGTAGAAGAAAAAATGAGAAGAAGAAAGAACATTACCTACATATAAAAATATACCAACATAAATATGATAATTGCCTTACATCATTTTAATCGTCAATCATTATCGGTAAACGTTACCAGCTAATCCTGGCTGGTATCATCCCTCTGTCAGAGGGTCCGTTACTTATGGCAGCTATTAACAGTGATGCTATCGCCATTGTCTTTGCCCTTTCCCACAATCACTTGAATTAAGGATGGTATTAACTAAGTTACGAATAAAAGATGGGGTGCGTTTGACCTTAGTCATCTAAAATCAGTCTTCGTTACACTAATATAAATTGTGATAGAGTCTATTGTGTAATCTTTATATCAAATTTAATTCTATATTATTACGTTAAGCTTTATAAGTACGGCTTAATTTTTTATTAATTTTAAAAAAAAATAATATTTAATTAAGAAAGCTCGAAATAAATTTTTAATTAAAATTTCATCTGAAAAGAAAAAACAAAATGAATAACTAGTTTTTTCGACAAGTGAATAGCAGAGCTGCATGTTTATTACTTTTTACTTGATAAGATTATATATGTATATGTGAAATTGAAGCATAACTTAATTATAATAATATATTTTTATAGAGTCGAACAGAAGCCCAATCAGCAATAAATGAATTAGCCATATCATTTTGTAAAATGATCATTTCCCACACAAACCGCAACGCATTACCGATAACATCGATATACTCGTAGTAATAGCGATCGATATTTAAACCTTGTATCCATTTACCGGTAACGAGTGACGTTCTCAGGAGTCAGCGGGGAGTTCGGGGGAGACCATATCGCCGTGTGAGATCTGCCGATTTTACAAATCGATCGAAACTAATAATATAATTGTTATATGACTTTAGTTTCCAAGTTTTCTTATATTAGGGTTTTGTTCATTCAAAGTCGCGACGTACCTACCGTGCGTGTAAACTCATCTGCGTCATCTCACAATTCTCATTTTCTACTGAAAAGAGAAATTATCAATTTTTGTGTGCTCGTTCACGTAACTGAACACCGCACTTTGTTTAATTAGATCGGAAAATTTAAATAATTGAAATATGAACCCGTAATTATGTTTATATCTTTTAAATACACACAACAATAAAAACCAAGAATAAACAATAGATAATAAATTCTAATGACAACGGGTCAATAAGTTTACATAAAAGCTTTTTCCTAAAGATAGATTAATAAAATAACTGTCCAAAATGTGTAAACATACAAAAAAACTATTATACCTACTATATAATATTTATTTCATAGTTTACAAATTTAAAAATGAGGTCGCTAAATACTAATAGCAGTACAACGTGCCGTCGTGCCGTGGTAAGGGCCGACGGCGGCGTGGTGGTGGGGCGGTGCGGTGGTGGCGCGCAGGTGGCCGACACACGATACCCCATTGATCGGGACTTCGGGACGGTGCTCGTAGCCTCTTTCATTTGTCTCCTCTCAAAAGAATTCCTCGCAGACAACGTTCGCTGCGCTACTAATTACGCGACGCCATAGAATATCGTGTAGAAACTAGCTGTATTGGTGAAAACGGTAAATTATATTATAATAGAACTTAAGGCTATGATTATTATCCAAAATGTTTTATTGGAGAAGGAATGGAGAAGATCAACATCTTCTCTTATACAACTATAAGTAAAATAAATCTATTTTTAAATATACAATTTTATCAAAATAATTTGATTAAATATACACAAAATCTTGTGGTTTAATTTCATTTAAACAATAAACCACCGTTGAATATTTCATATAAAGGAAAAGAGGTTTGGCAAGACATATATATACCTATATAAAAAAATGAATAATAAAAATAAACTTGCTATTTAGGTTCTGTGCTTTTATTCTTTGCGAGTACGTACTCCTGACTCATCTTGCGTGCGCGCACAAAATGCGCGAACGATTCAAACGAAATGAAAAGCATTTTGTGGAGCTTATGCCTTCAATATTGAGAGCGCATGTGCGCTCACACAAAAGCTTCGCAATATTTTGAATTGATTCGCTGTTTATACTGCTTTATATTTTGCAAAAATGTGTACCTACCTTAAATTTGTATACGAGTACATTTTAAACAAAAGTATAATTATATGTATATATTTTTTAAATATAATATTTGATGAAATATGTGTAGATTTCGAGTATTTAGTTCTGCCATTCAACACACAATGCCTCCAGAATTCGGCGGAAAGTGGTGAGCGGAGTGTCTTAACACTAGGCTTTCTCTGTCGACTCTGCTACAGGCGGATACAGCGTGAAGCTGAAAAAAAATAATAATGTAATTTTTATAAGAATTTCTTTTAATTTTTTTGCTCTACAATTGTGTAATGCCTATATGAAACCAAAAACTACAATTTCTGTACATAAATATACATCTTAAAATATTTCTTAACTCTATTTATTTCTATTACATAATATTTTATTAGAGTTAATTTTTTAAAGCCTAAAAAAGTTTTCAAATGTTTTAGTCATCGATATCAATCCGGCCAACTTTTTTTATATAACCATGTATTACTTGCAACGTCTCAAACAAGACAAACCGGCCGCGGCACGTGTCTTCGCCCGTATATTTTCATCGGAGTAACGTCTTATGGAGGTAATTACTTTGTATTTGACCAAACGTTATATTTCCATGTTATCATTAGCAATTGCCTATTAATTCCTAGATTATGAGTGGAAGGAATATAGGGGCTGGCAATTTTCACGACACAGCTGCTCCAGATATCTGTGCAAAAAATTTTCTGTAAGGAAACCCACCTGCTTATGCCTGATTCGTATTATTTGTTATCTGGTTATCGATTGTAATGATACGGTGCTATATGTGAATCGAATGCTTAATTAAAAATAGTGGATTGATATTAAGATAAGATCTCATATATTTCTTTATTTTATTATAAAATATTAAATTTTACTATAAAGAATTGTACAAATATAAACATTTCATAGATTTTTTTATATTTTTTATATTTTACATACAATCGTAAAATATAAAAAAAATCAATATTTGAAATCTATATTTTTAATTAACAGTTAAAATGGAATAGAGGGGGGAGAAGGGAAAGGCTATATAGTAAAAATGCCTACTATTGTAGTAATAATGTCAGGAAAAAAAAAACCCGGTTGCGTAATATCTTCATCGGGTTCTTCCTCGTCATTGCAAGCTTGGTAGCTCTATCTCATTTTTTATTGTAAATTTGCTTATTTGATATTTTTGTTTACAAACATTTACTAAGTGCTTAACATAAGGCACATTTTTTGTGTGAATTTTGTATTCTTATGAGAAATAAATATCTTAAAACATATTAAACCTAAACTAAAATAGATATGCCTTACACATATAGTGGATGCCGTCGTAAAAAGTGAGGAACTCAACAAAAACGATAGGTGCGTGAAGTTAAAGATATAATTTATGGTTATTTCAATACATTTTTAGTTACATTATTAACTATAGCATATGTAAAAATTATTTAAGAAAATCGCAACAACTGGTTAATCTTGTTCTGCTAACTAATATCTTATTAAGACAGGGTTGGCAATTTATAAAGAAAAATGTTATAGTATAATGAATATACCAATATAATATTTTAAAAGTTCATTACTCAAAGATATTTTCATGTTTGTGAAAAATTATAATTGTACTTGTGTAAATAAAAATTCACTTCAAATATACAATGAATTTAAAGACTTTAATTTATATTATAGTTAAAATAAACGTCCAGTCTTAAGTTTCATTATTAAATGTTCAACTTATTACAAACAACGACAATATCATATATCGGAACAGAAGTTCTTTACAGTAAAATTTGACAAGACCGATACGGATCGCTTACCTATCTGTTACTTGCATAATTAATTGGCTTATCGCAATCTTTCTTTATCACATAAATAAATGTCTCATAAAAATATGAGTTATTTACAAAGGAGATTTGTCAAAGTCCTGTCTGTAACCCTGTCCATCCACGTGGGTCGCACCTGTTAGATAAATATACCTAGGCAATCATACTAGCATCTGCCGGCTAGATTATTACGCAATAATTCTATGTTAATAGATTGTCCCCGTATCCAGATGTGTTCTGGACGAGCATTGAACCTGTGATGATTTTACACTATAAAATTAGAATAATGGATTAGTATTTGCATTTATGTAATATTTAATGTTTCTTATGAATGTGGCTGTTTCTTTTATAACTTTTATTTAATAGCTATAAAATCTGGCAAAAATATTGAAAATAAAAAAATATGTAGGTTGTGTTTTGTTTTGTTTTAATTTATGTCCACTCAGATTAGAGGAGAAATAATGTCAAAAGACATTTCGTTCATCACTTTCAGCCATTTAGTAATTACATTTGGGAAAACTAAAGAAAGAAAGTCATTTAAATATTAATATTTCCACAATTATACACAGAAATATTATTAAGAAAACGTATAAATTTGAACTTAACGATTGGCACCTTTTGCAAGCTGACCAGCTCCTCTATAGGGAGATTTTTTAAATTTCTGAAACACAATAAAATACTCAAAATAATCATGTGACAAGAGAGAATACTATATATTAAATTTAGTTGATTCTAATATTACGACCACAGAAAAAATAAAAGCGTTTTAAGTATAGATTATAAATAGGTACATTATACAACTTTGTGAATTTTTACACTAATATAAGGAAAGACGTAACAAGACTGCTTTTTATACACTTCTCAGTATGCAGTGGACACGCAGTTGCTAGCTTTTTTCTTATTGTGGATCTATAAAAATCAAAATAACCTAGCTAGTCCTAGCCCAGCTTTAAAATCTGCTGCAACTGGCTGATAGGTATACACATAAATGGTGCGACAGCTGTGTTACTAACTTAGGATTCATAGAAATATAGTAGATTTTCCTGTATTAATATAGATAAAAAATAACATTCATCCATATTTGCAGATTGAATAAACTATAGTCAAATATGCCAGTGTGGCTATATTTTAATAAGAAAGATTTAAATATTATAATTTATTTATTTTCACAATATTTTTATTCTGTAATAGTAGGAGACATATCATAATTTTAAGAATAAATATTGAATAGAAAATAGAAGAATATTTTAAAATAAGATGGCGTTATTATGTAAACTAAAATACTTTTAAGAACACTTAAATGTATGTTAAGCAAAATAGAATAATGTAGGATAATGCATTGAACAAATTTTAAATCAGCAATTTACTTGGTGTCTCTGAGAATGCTGTAATGATTTCGAGCATGCAAAAACTGGTTGATACAATAACAGTATCTAGAAAATTAGCTGTGTCTCAATAAGGCTGTCATTCTTGTTTAAAATAGTAAGTTGGACAATTTCTTTTGTCGCAAATAATATCTATTACAATTAAAAACGTTGGTATTTAATTATTATTTAAAAAATAATTAAAAGGTTCGTGCCGAAATATTTATAAATTGTTGTTGCTGTTGTTGTAATTTTACTAAAATCATCTAATTAATGAACGTATTATCCTTGCGTCATAAGTCGACATTTAAAATCGATATGTTTATGAATATATGAGAATTGCACCGTTTATATAAAACGGCACGTGTTACTAATTGTGGACCCGCATCCACTGATTGACTTGACATAGAGACGCGCCGATACACTTTCTAAATCCGCTTTAATGGATTTTAAATAAATTTTTATTCACCATAAAGTACTAAATTAAGCAATACTATTATATATAAATTTATAGAAAACATATTAAAATATAAGATAATAATTAAAAATTGTAATAATTTTGTATATGTAAAAAAAAAACAAATTACGAAAATGTTTTTATTTATCTGTATTCCGCCATTTTTTTATATCATTTTCGAATACACAGAAGTAAAAAATGTATTTAAAAATAAATTACATAATAATATGCAGTGTATGAGTTTAAAAAAAAATATATTGGATCCTTCTATAAAATTATATTTAATCAGATATTGTATGGTTATTTTGCATCTATTTAATGATATGTTTAGTATTCCTAGTAAAAAATGTGTTAGTGACAGTCGACCAGGTGGTCTGTAGCGATTCTGCCACCGGTGCAGCTTGTTTCCTTATAAGAAATTTTATATCACAAGTTTTCTGATCTTTGAACTCAAATCAATTTACATGAAGAATTTTTTTTGTATTTTAAAAAAAAATGATATATAAGCATGCAAATTCTTTTGTATCTGTGTCAGACTTCGAAAAAAAAAACTAAATAAAATAGCGCCAAAGTGAAAAATGTTGAACATTACTAGAGTTATTATGTATTATTTTACATTTAGAAACCGCATTGAGCTGTAATATAGAAATTCTGCTGTGGTTAAATCATAAACATTTTGCAGCTTTCATTCTCGTTCTTCGTCCTTTGAAAAAGTAATTTTGTAAGTTATTTATTTTCACTTTTTAGCCCAGTCATTATTATTTAGCAATATTTTATTCACTAATTTATTTAATTACACATGTATAATATGGTATGTTTTTGTTTATATTTGTGCAAACATAATTTGTTTACCGTTTTTATCTAATAACGAATAGTTTAACCATATACTTTTACATATGCCCATACACATATGCATGTTACATATTACGCGCTGAAGAAGTCACAGTGCTTACGGTATCTGGAAAAGGCTTTTCCTAATTACTTGGGGTGTTTTGTTTGGCGCTATCAGCGTGTAACGAGCCGCAAATGGGTCTCCGGCGATCGCGCGATCATGCGGGCCGCCCTCCGCCCCGGCACGTCAAAGGCCTTTGTGCGAATGTTGCTATGAATTTAGTAGTAAGCGACGCGGTTTGATCGTATAAATACTTTATATGAACAGCTTGGTATAGTTAAAAAATTGTATTCGGTGTTACAATTAAAAATGTACAAAAATATATATAAATATTAAAGTTTAAATTTATAAATTGTCTAACTTGGGAGTTATGTGTATTTTTCGAACCCTCAATAAATATCTTTTTTTAACTAAAGCAAAAAGTTAAGGCAAAAATAAATTATTTGGTAAGAAAATATAATACCTTTCATATACATTCTAAAATACCTTTTGATATATAATTTTGTCTTCTTTTATTGTTAAAATGGTATGAAGTGAGAAGTCCAAACGGCCCGTTGCGTCTTTGCACTGAGCCTGCAACTTTCATTTATTATTTAAACATGAATATTACGCATTTCACCCATAGTACTGTCCGCATTCATACATTAATATAAATTGTATAAATAAAATTTCGTACTATGACCCAAACCTTAACAGATAAGCAATACTGAGCAGCGGAATCTCATGTCTATCCTTGTTAATTAGTTTATCTCATATGAGCAGTGTAATTAGCTCGTAGAATGTAGTACAAGGATTATTTGGAGGTGCGCTCACAAAGCTCTTATCTCATTTTTACTTGCATTTCATTATAACTCGCTGAAATCATTTAAATAATGAAATATTTTATAAATTGTGTTGGTAGGTAGTGTTTATCTGTATTTGTAACGGATTCTCATATATTTGATATATATATAGTATCTATATTTACATATATTTATATATATTAAGTGTGATTTATTCTGTTGCTTAAATATAATTCCACAATGGCATCCATTAGGCTTGTTATACGAACAATATCGATCGCTAGTGTAAACTATCTAAATTCACACTGTGTATTGAACGGTATCTAATCTACGTATGTACAAGTACAAACACGTTTGCGTTTTACATTTATATTTTACTAACCTTTATCGTTATTCTAGAAAAATATATTGGTTCAAATATTATTCAAATATAACTTAAAATATGAAATTTTACATTTAATATTTTCATTTCTTCGCTCTGGTGTCGAAGCGATTTCAAGGCAGCGTTAAGTTCCGCCACTCAACACACAATGCCTTCAAAAGTCGGAAATTGGGAAACGGAGTTTCTTGCTGTATGCGGGATACGGCATTAAGTTAAATAAAATTAAAGTTATGTTTACGAAATATATATAAAGTGGGTTACCATCTATTAAGCTCATTTAAATATCCATACGATCCCCGCGGACGACGCGTTGTAACAATTATGCTAATGATATGGAGCAATATGGTCTGTGAATTGCACTGTTATCAGCATCGGCACGCGATGTTTAATTTATCGTACTCTATGATTATTTTTATATGCTGTTTTATTTTTAAATGTATACTTGTATGACATTTTTAATTAATTATTTTAAATTTTTAAAAAGTGTTTGCTTAGAATCGATGTGCATCCGAAACGCGCTTTGTTTGCACTCCAAAGGAGAACTGCGGATGACCACAACGAGGCCTTGACAGTTCAAGAAGCCTCTCGTCTAGTCCAAGGGTCCTTGCTCCTGATTTATAGCCTCCGAAAACCACAGGGATTCAATGTGCCTTTGTTGTTACATTTTTATTGAATAATAAAATTTCTCCAAGAAATGGAATGACTTTATAGGTCATAATTTCTCTTAACTTTGAAATGTTTAGTTTTAACTCTAATAGGTAGCCATAATATATATTTCATTTTGTTTCTACATAGGTATTCATTTTTACCCGACAGCAAAGGAAGGTTTATTAGTTCATATATATGTATATGTGCAAGTCGATTAGATATTAACAAGGCATCTATGTTAACATATATTATAGGTTAACAAGGCAAGGCGCGGCGTTGAGTTCCGTTTTGACGCAATGCCTCAGAAACCGGTGGAAAGTGGAGAACGGAATGTCTTAACACTAGGTTCCGTCTGCCGACCCTGCTGATTGCTGGATATATCGTGAAGCTGATTTATTTTTTTTTAACATATAGATGCATTGTTAATATTGGCATTAGAAACGTTCGGTTTAAGAATATAATAGCGCAACAATCAGTTAAACAGCAATAAATAGTTATAATTTAAAGAAATTAAAATAAACATAGAATTGTATAAAGATATAAAAAATATAATAGCGTGACGACAATGATATAAAGGTAAAACACATTTGTGCTTAAGATAAACATCTCTTGGTAAAACGCATACACAGAGATAATGAGTCGATGAATAATAATGAGGTTTGTAAGTGTGAATCATCAAATATATTTAAATTGTTATCAATTAAAAGCAATATAATAGCGATTTAAGTTGGGTAGGTCTAGCCATATGGCACGGTAGCGCACGGGTGTAAGTGGAGCCACGAAACCGACGCTAGTGAACTCAATAAAATAAATTCTGTTGACTTCCTTTAAAAACAGCCGAGTCAGCCTGTTGGCCAGTTGTGGCGTAGCGTAGGAGCGTAAGCGTGTGACTGTAAATGCTTCAGGGTGTGAGTTCGATTAGCTTCATTATATAAAATTCAGCTAAGGCTAGCTAGGCACCTACCTACTAAGCTCAAAAAAACTAAATATAATTAAGTGGAATAAGCTTTCGAAATTATAAAATAATATACATAATTATATAACTCTTTTAATTATGGCTAGTCATACGAATGAAATGTTTATGAAAATATTTTTAGAAGCACACTACAAAATCATAATAAACAGTGTTAATTTTCGTGGCCATACGAATTCATGTAAATTTGTCGGACTCAATTGAAGTTAATAGGAATGTTCGGAGGGTGAGGATTACCAGCTGACGCGAGGTGTGAGGGAATGTGGTCCTCCCTCGAACTCGCCAACGACACACAATTGATAGCAAATAAAAAACAGAATATCCCTCATATATAGAACCAAAAATTATATTGATAGTTTTACTTTTTGTTTATTTAGTTATCTGCGGTATTCTGAAAATGTAAAGTTTTTTAAAAAAAATACATTAAATTACGTATTTATTTTTTATATGTCGTTTTTTATCTCCATGCATATATCGTATTTCTAGGCAGAGAGAGGATACTAGTGCGACTCTAGAACTTCTGTTTATTTAGATAATTTGGATCCGGGGTGTCGAAACTCACCTAAGAAGGAAAACTAAAGTAGAGTACGAGCACTACTCGTATATGAGCATATCTCTACTACCACTAGTACTTTTGAAAAAATGTACTACTTTTATTTATTTTTCATTTTTAATATTAAAAGGCACGTTTGTTTACTAAAAATGAGTCAGGATTATAATTCAAAAGTTTGTAATTTAACTCGCATTGTCTATGGAAGACGAGTGGCAATGACAGCTGTAAGATAACAATCATGTGGGGACACGTGGAATTGGTCGCACGCGCTGATAGCTGATTTTAGGATGAAGCCCGTTGTTTTTATGTTTTGACGTTACGGTCAACCGTGTCTTATCTTTAAGCATCTAGTGATAAGTCATTCCGTTCTCTATTTTATATTAAATAGAGATATTCTACGTTTAAGCTACAGCTTAAACGGATTGAAAATCACTACTCTATACGTTCTTTTAACAATAATTAAAACAAAGTGATATAACTGGTTTTTTTGTCTGAGACAGGCCTTTAAAGTATAGGTATATTAATATATATAATTTCTATTAAGTTTAATGTAAAATATTTTTTATATTAAGAGGTAATTTTATGTTTTAAACAGCTGCAATCACACCTGCAGGTGACATCTAATGCACTGACTGCACTGCATGCAAAATCTCACATAATTATTCTATAGCTTATAAAAGCTGTAGCTCATTTATGATTTGTCGTAATATTGGCATAATATTTGAATCAAATGATTAATAATAGAATAGGTCTCCAATTAGATATTAATATAACTCTTCGTATTATATATAGCAATTTTCATTTAATTAGGTAAGAAATTAATTTTAAGATACTTAGCTTTCGGCATGAATCCGAGACATTGCGTGAACTTAATAGGCCGTTGTGCGGATTGTCTTATCAGAGCGATGGAGAGAAAATAATTTAAATATTGCTTCGAGTGGGAAGTCAGGCGCTTTCCGAGTCCGTTACCCGGCCCCGTTATATTCAATAATTTTATTTAATTATTTGTTGTATGTAAAGAAAGGTAGGCAGAGTGAACCTGGGAACCTAGTTGATACGTTTCGTTCCCAATAAGATACTTTCGTTTCCCACGAGAAGTACTCTATATTATAGAATATAGATATAACAAATGCCCAGAAGCTTATATGATAACATTATCAATATTATCTACTTACTGGTTACGCGAATTAATCTAAGACATCGGCGCCTGCGCTCCCGACTGCTGTCGCACACCTGTCTAATGAATCCAATACTAGTATTTGTTTGTTGTGCAGATAAGTCGCGATAAACTGACGCTAAACCAGATCTCGCGGGCTTTACCTTAAAAGATAAAGATAAACGTATAATGTGTTTCTATTTTTTGTTTATTTCTTACTATTAGTTACACTTTTAATGGTAGCTCGATATGGTAGTCGCAGTAATAATAGCTTTTGTTTGATTCTAATTAAATAGCTGATGGCTATTGATTTTATCTATTTGTTATTGTTTATCTGTGTCTTTAGTGTATTTCGCTGTAAACAAAAAATATATAATATATTAATATTTTGTGATAAAAAAAGTAAAAATCAACACATACGTACGGTTTTTAACTGACATCAAAAAAGGAGGAGGTTCTCAAAAATATTGATACAACTATTATAACAGTACTTTAATAAACAAAAGGACTGTACTGTATTGTTTATTTTTTTTGTATTTTAAACATTTTTAATTGCCCAAAATCTCTCTCATCTCACGAGAACGTTTTTGTTTATCAATTACCCTATAAATGATCAACGCGTCCGTCGTTTACTATTATACCAACAAAAGGGTTGGACTCTCGATTTCCATTGTTTTTCTGCTATAAATCTAATGTATTGCGTAATTATGACCTTTAATATGTGACAGTCGCTTTGTAACATGTAAATTTATCCGGGAGCATATTGCAGGGTGAAGTGGGGTGGGAAAAGACCAACTCTAATATTAGGGCGCAATGGGATGCCACTTCAGCGTCCTGTTTAGACTGGGGGAACTTTAACACTAAAGTTTAATAACTATTTTAAACTTGAAATGATTACATTTTTTTAAATTTCAAAATATAATCATATACGTGTGACTATAGAACTGTAGGTTGTGGGTTGGAATCCCATTCGAGGAAATAAAATATGTAATATTTTCATTTCTTCGCTGTCATGTAGAGGCAAAGCGTGGCGTTGGGTTCCGCCATTCAGCACGTAATGTTTCCAGAATTCAAGGAAAATGGGGAGCGGAGTGTCCTAACACTAGACTTCCTCTGCGTATCCTGTTAACTGTATACGTGAAGCTGAAAAAAAATGAAAAAAAGATGAAAGCTGAACAAATACTACCTAATAACTACTTAAAAGGGCCACCTATTACTTGAATAACAAATGATTATTGTTATTTTAATATTCTTAATAGACCAATATATATACCAATTGTACAAGCAATACCAAGACCGATCACTTACACGAAAAACAATACGAACAAATGAAGCGGCGGAACTATATGCCCCCAGCACTACCAGCACTGGCCACTCGAGTACGAGCTGTAGACGCATTCGTAGACTTATTCCGATTGTTATATTGTTCACACAAAGCTACAAGTAGCCACTCAATGTGAGAAACTGTTGCGAATTTACCGAGCTCGCGTGTGGGAATGTGGGTCTCAATTATTATAATAAGAAATTAGAGAAGTTTCCTTTTGTTAGTCGAGTGCTATTTTAATAAATGCGGAATGTAATTAATACTTTTGTGAAATTACGCTTTTATGCTATTGTCGATTTGCGTTTATAGTTTTTTTTTTATGAGTAAAACTCATATTTGCGAATATATAGAGCTTATCTATATTGATCTTTTACATTTAATTATATTAATCAATATTTATTGGATTGTAGTATATGCATATGAATTTATGCAAAATTTTCTAAATCTTAATCCTTTCAAATTTGACCAGAAATATAATGAAATATTATGCTGAATAAGTCCTCGCTCGTAGTCCAGCTCATATACATGAACAAGCTTATTACCTTGTAACGACACTGTCAATAAATTAATAAATAAATTTCATATAGTAAAGATCGATATCATTAAAATACGCAAATATCCAAATTTCATATGACCCTAATCAGAATTCAATAACAAAGTATTAAAATAACATTTGAGCAGTCAATTGGGCGGCAGCGTATCGTCCATCGAGATAGCGCGATGGTGGTCCATTGTGGGCCGACGCCCTGCGGTTCCGGCGCAGTCGCTCGCCATTCAACTCATGCGACGAATGTTTTATTCTTATTTTTATAATTGTTCCATTTATTTCCGCTCAGATGACCACTTCGTACTCGAGGTTTTGTGGGAAGCTTGTTACTTCGTACTTATGCTTAAACATTGACAGAATTACGTATTTATTTCACCTACTTATGTGTGAATGTACCTCTATGTCACTGGTTTTTTTATATTTTTGTTAAGTCAAAAGTTTTGCGTTATTGCTTAGCTATAAAACTTATAAGAAAGGCATAGCTGTTGTCTTGCTGATTGTTATCTTAGAGCGTGACAAAAAATAATAGCACGTAACCGGGAGCCGTCCTGTGGCGACCTCCCAACATCAATTCACAATATTGTTAGCTCACACCACTCTGAAAGAGTTCAGTCGTTATAACATGAGATAGATCTGTGAGATAAGTGCGTTCTCACCTCCCCGTGGTCGCGACTTCGTGAAAGGGTTCGCCGAATAATTGCAACAATCAATACGAAGGAGCCATCGAATAATTTGTATGGTATTTGTGCGGGCTGACTCCCGCTGATGCTATCGAAGCTCCTCGGGGTGCCTCGCCAATAATGGGAATATTTTACAAGGGTTACTTTCTCACACTTTAAGGCATTGATTATGCAATTATAATTAAAATTGTTACAACAAGTTCTCAACTTGTTGTAAAAATTTTAATTATTATTAAATAAATTACCAATAGTTAAGAAAATCATTATCTCGGTTTTTTCGATAGTTTCAAAACTCATAGATCTATAGTAGGTACATATATTATAGATATATGTTATAAAAAAATTTTAAATTAATAAAGAAAAGATCAAACCATAAACCTTTTGTTGTATAAAAAGAGGATCACAATATTAATTTTCTCATATTAAGATATAAACATCTTTCCGTTGCCATGTATCACGTATAACAAAACCCTGCACTAACGGTCCTCATCATTTGTCTACTAAAACTTTGTTATTTATGATCTCTTACCGAAGAAGGAGGACAAAAACGGGGCTGCTGTTAAATATTTGCCTGAGACAAGAGGGGGCGATAATTCGAGGCTATTATGACGTCATTTCACGCCTTTGTGCGGTCGTCAGGCCGTGTCATCTGCTCCTCGAGACGCCTGCCCCGACTATCTCTCGATTATATCTATTGTGTCATTTTTTTAGTGCGCGCGAGTCGGATGCGCCACCGACGACGTCGATGAATTTGTCTTCGCATCTTCGCTCGACTTCGCTGTAAAAACGCTCTCCTGTGCTCGAGGAGCTGCTCTTTTGTCTCGTGGCCCTTTTACGAGCTCTGTTTTGTGACGCTGTTATTGTTTGCGGTCGATAAACATCTCGCCACTAGGTAGGTAGCGATCATTAATACTTTTGCCGGTGGTTCGTTTTAATAGAACTTTATCCGATTTGCTTGTCAATTATATTGTTTTGAAAGGTTGGCTGAGACGTCACTGGTTGTTTTTTTAGAATGGATTTAATGAATACTGATTCGTTGAAATTTGGAACGGAATTGGTGTCGTGTTCGGTGTCTTGTTTTAAACAAGATCCGAAGCTCGTTGCTGCCATCGATAACTTGTGTCAACGACAGGAAAAGTCAATACAGGACCTGGAATTGCCAGAACGGAAATTAGAATTTAATGAAATTCATTATATTTTGAAACAATCAACTGACAGTAAAGGTACCTATATATTTGACAAGTTCTTATTTACCTACTAGATATGTAATGTATTAGTAATAATAAATAAATATATTTAAAATTATAGTCGATAATGTAAATCTACTATCCAAAACATTGATTGAGAGCAGGACTGTACTATTGAAAAAAATTGAAAAAATTTTACACGATGTGAATACCTGTGCTGAAAATGGAGACTCGCCGAAGCTGATTATAAGAAATCAAAGGCTGTGGACAAATTGTATATTTGATCAAAATAGGTAAATATAAATGAAGATACATTTATTTATTTCTTCCAGCAGTGTTAAGGCACTCCGTTACCCACTTTGTGTCGAATTTTCCAGGCATTGAGTGTTCTGTGGCGCAATTCAACATTGCGCTTTACCTTGTTACCAGAGCGAAAAATGAAAATATATTTTTTTGAATTCCACGAGTGGGAATCGAACCAGCAAGCGACAAATTAAGTCATACGCTTGTGCCCTTCTGCGCCACGATGGCCTCCAAATGAAATAGTTAATAACTTAATGAGTGCATTTTTATGTTTATAATTTATTTTTTTAACATTTATATATAGTTTATTACTACTTTCATTACAAGTAGGTATAAATTAATACTAGCGAACTAGTGTCAATTAACAACTATACATATAAGTTTTTTTATAAAATAAATAATTAAGAATAATTTTTTTCTTAAATTTTATTAATTAAAGAAATATAACAAAATTTACAGGGTTACACTAAAAAAATTAAATGAAGCAAGGACAACGGTGCTGAACTATTCGAGTAGGAAGGACAAGTCGCGTTTTAACACCATTGTGTTTGTTTTATCGAAAGCTCATGAATTACTTACAAAAAAGTTAACCATTACAAGAAGGTGATTATTTAAGTTAACTAAATCGATAACAGTTTATTTAAAGCGTTTGTAATTATCTTAAAATATATTTTGAATTAGCACTTTTGAATATTAATGAATTATGCACATTTTTATTATATTAAAACGGGGAAGTAAATACTTAATATCCTATGGGTCCACAAAATGTATCTTTAAACATATAGGGCCCCTTTGTTTTATATTTAAGACTATTTGTTTGCAATGTATTCCTACGTTTAACTTTTATAGGGAACTATTCTATCAAAATGTATCTCGATTTGGAAGTCAGTCGAGACTGGACGTAGGAGTTAGGGATGCGTGTTGTTTGTTAGAAACTCCCCCTTGGAACTTAGGATTCGTGGCGACAGCTAAAGGCCTTATTGCAGGATCACTGAAGATATACAATTCAGATGGAACTATGATTGACTGTATGATGTCAGGGGGTTAGTTTTACAATAATTAAGATTTCGATGATGGGGTTATCTTTGTTTTGAACTTTGTAGGTATATAGATTCCATCGTGATGCAAGAATGTGAGTGTAACGCGACGGTTGTGGGTTCGATCCCCACTCGAGGGAATGAATTATTATTTATTAATATTTTCATTTCTTTGTTCTGGCACCAAGGCGAAATCTCGTCGTCTTCTTCGTCGTTGAGTTCCGCGACTCAACACGTAATACCTTGAAAAATTCGGCGGATAGTCGGGAACGGAGTGTCTCAACACTAGGTTCCCTCTGCCTAACCCGCTGTGTGCAGGATACAGCGTGATTTAATTTGATTTTATGAGACATAGTAGTATATTTAAAGTGAGTAAGTCTGTTTCGTAGGAATTAAATTAAAATCTCGAAACTTTAACTTCATGCTTAAACGTTATTTTTTCACAATATAAATATTTTTTTTAATAGGTACACTGATACCTCAAGATATAAATGGCATAAAGGAATTCCAATCATCCGCGAAGTATATTCTCTTAATAGAAAAGGATGCTATATTCCAAAAATTACTTGATGAAGGAGCATTGCTGAGACTGGGGCCTGTTATAATTTTGACGGTAATACTACTTGTAGATACTATAAACATGACGTCGAAATATTCTTCTTTTAAAAATGTGAAATGGATTTTTGTAATATTGTTACATTTTGAAAGCGTAAGCTTGAGGTAGTAATTAGGTATATTAATATTTTCACTTTATCGCTGACAAAGTGCAGCGTTGAGTTCTGCCACTCAACATGTGTAAAAAATTGGATGGAAAAAGGGAACGGATTGTCTTACTGTACTTACTAACTTTCCACTGCCTACCCCTCCATCTAGACAACAACGTGAAGTGAAAATTGAAAATGAAATGATTGTTTTTTTTTATCTTTTACCCTTATTTCGATTATTAATTCTCAACCAAATCAGGGTAAAGGCTATCCCGACGTGTGCACGAGACAATTGCTCTGTCGTTTAGTCAAAGAACTGCGTTTAAAGGCTCTCGCGCTCGTCGATTGTGATCCACACGGATATGAGATCTTCTTCACTTATAAATACGGCTCACTTGTAAGTTTATGATTTTATCACATTTATATAAAAGCTCTATTACATCAAATTATTACAATAAATGTCAAAAATTGTAGGATATTTTAGGGTTACGCACCTCAAAAGGAAAAAAGGAAGCCTCATACGAATATTTTGTTGTCCATATTTATAAAACTATTTATCTTGAGGTCGCGTGGAGGCGTCGAGCTGAAATTAATATCAAATATTCAGGTCTACGGTCCCTTGAAACACATAAATAATCAAATTACCACGTTGCAATCACGCTGTATCTCATACACAGCAGGGTAGGCAGAGGGAACCTAGTGCTAAGACACTCCGTTCCCCATTTTTCGCCAAATTATGGAGTCNGTGTAAAAAGTTGGATGGAAAAAGGGAACGGATTGTCTTACTGTACTTACTAACTTTCCACTGCCTACCCTCACATCTAGACAACAACGTGAAGTTTCAGTGTAATATGATTGTTTTTTTTTTATCTTTTACCCTTATTTCGATTATTAACTCTTTCCACCAAATCAGGGTAAAGGCTATCCCGACGTGTGCACGAGACAATTGCTCTGTCGTTTAGTCAAAGAACTGCGTTTAAAGGCTCTCGCGCTCGTCGATTGTGATCCACACGGATATGAGATCTTCTTCACTTATAAATACGGCTCACTTGTAAGTTTATGATTTTTTCACATTTATATAAAAGCTATATTACATCAAATTATTACAATAAATGTCAAAAATTGTAGGATATTTTAGGGTTACGCACCTCAAAAGGAAAAAAGTAAGCCTCATACGAATATTTTGTTGTCCATATTTATAAAACTATTTATCTTGAGTAGTATCTGAAATAGCGCTGTACCTCATACATAGCAGGGTAGGCAGAGGGAACCTAGTGCTAAGACACTCCGTTCCCCATTTTTCGCCAAATTATGGAGTCATTGGCGGACTCGACGCCGCAGCGAATAAATGAAAATATAAATTTAAATAAATATTTCGATTCTCGACACTACTCTCCCACAACTATTTCATTGAAGTAGCGATTTACAATGAGGTATTATCATGACTCCATATGCGACTGTCACAAATGTTTTAATTGAGTAATTTAATAAGCAAATCTTTATAAATATATAATTGGGTAATGGGGAATACGTCATCTTAATAGAATTATACCTTTGCCTACTCTACTATATACGGAATACATAGTTAAATAACAAATAAAAACATAAGTACAAAATGACCAATACAACAAAATTATAGGCACAATCGCATTTATCTGATACGCTGGCGTGCAGCAGTCTGCTACTGCTGGGAGCGCTGCACAGTGATATCATCACGCTGGCCCCCAAGGCGGCACGTTTGCCTCTCACAGCTCTCGACAAGCGAAAACTCTTGTCGCTGATTAAAAGACCGTATTTAGATAATGTGGCAGGTATTACATATATTATTTATTTACATTTGTTTCTATAAGGTCTAACTGTAAACGGGAAGGTTGTGTGATCCTGTAGAAAAATGTATTGTTTTCAGTTCCCTGCTCTAGTTAGACAAACGAAGGTACGACGTTGAGTATATGAAGGAGGAACGTAAGATTTTTTGTTTTTATATAATACATAACAATCTTTTCTACCAGGGCTGAGTTTGAAGAAGGAGTTACAGGAGATTTTGGACAGTGGTGAAAAGGCCGAAATAGAAGCTATAGCCCCAACTGCCGCTGCCCTTTGTGATACCTATTTACCTTCAAAATTAATACAAGCCAATTTTTTAGGTTAAACATTAAAATGTAAATACAACAAATTTGTGTCCATTTTTTGTAGTTGATTTTTTCTATAATTTCATTCTAGCTCGTACTTTTTAAAAATGTTTTTATGATAAGTTATATTACATTCAGCCAATATTTCAAAAATCTTATTGAGGTTCATCTTTTTTTTCTTTGAGAATTTATGTAAATTAATAAAATAACACATGCATATTATTATTTAAAAATTGTAAAAAAAAAAAGTATTTTATTTAATAAATGTTTAAATTATGACGTAGTTATTTAATAATAATATTACGTAATATTACGTATATTAGAAGCTATACTACTAAAGACATCTAGTGGTAATAAGTAGAAACAGTCAGCGCGCCACCTAGCGTTATCCATCTAAATCGTTTAGTGCAAACTATATAGTATTAAAGCTATTAGCAATTTATAAAGCTATATGTAGATGTCACTTAAAAATGTTTTATTTTAAGTGTTAATAGATAAAAAATACAGTGCTATTTACTTTATGAATAAAAAATCGATTCACTTACAATTTACAAGACATTCCTACAGTTGTCAAATAAAAATATGATTTATGGTATAATTTATGTGTTCAATGTTGGCAGTATAAAATTTGACAACAAAAATGAATAGGTAAGTAACATATTTAACAAACTGCAAGTTACAAAATTAATAAGTCGTAATGGAAAATTGTTCTAAATCGAAAATTGACAAGACATCCATAAATAAAACGAAATCTTATTCAACCAATCTGCCCAAAAAGCTGAACAATGAACCAGTGAAACGTAAATCGTTTAATACGAACGAAGCGGTTAAATCTGTAAATCTCGCTTTGGGGCGGTTAAAGAAAAGTAAGCTGGTCAATGGAGAATATGGGAGTTCTGAAGTAAAAACACCATTACATTACGAAGATACACCAAATATGTTTATCGACAGCGTCACAAACCCAAGCTCAAATTTATTAGAAGTTGACAATGCTTCTTCGATGACAATGAATTTTTCACATTATGAATTAATTCGAAATCTGTCTTCGTCGAACTGTAATTCGGATGATGAATTTGGTAGCACAACTCGTGCAGGCTTTTCTAGTCTCTCCGAGATAGCTTCGAGAGATGAGCATCTCGAGAGATATTTCCGAAGTCTAGATATGTGGGGGAGAAACGGAACAAGTGATTTTGGACATGAAAATAATATAAATCTCAAATAAAACTACATCAGTAACGATTATGAAAATTTTATTTATTCAAAGAAACTTTACATTATTAACAGAATAATTTCAGAATTTACAAATAAACATACCGATCTATACAACACTGTAACTCTTAAACGAGACGATAAGTTTTATAACACTGATTAACAACAACGTAGAATATAAATTTTCTCTAGGGCCATCAAACGGCGCGTTACTGAATACAATAATTTATAAGACCGCCCTGTAACTTGTGACAGACTCGCTAGCCTAACGGCAACAGGGTGAGGATAAGGGTGCAAGGAGCACAGCTGAAGCTGGGGACGCTAGCTCGCGTGGAGAATGGGAGACAGGTAAGAGTATTATTGTGTTCAACATCGCGCTCACCATCGATCTAATTGCTAAGGAGCAACCTGCGACACTCTACAGTTACGAAGGCGGACACTACGCTGCAATTATTCTGCATTTGAGGTTTTTAAAATATTTAATTTAATAATGTTAATATTGTCATCATAGGATATGATATTGTTATTTATATTTTTTGAACAATATAATTATTATCATACACATTTTTTATGCAAAGAAATAATTAATTAATTAAACTTAAAAAACCGCAATATGTCCTCCTATGTGGAATAATTGCATAAAGATTCTAAAAACACAGCGATACTGTTCGACATTTATACCACATTCATTGTACCTGCGAAAACTAGGAAGTCTAAACTAAGTTGTAGAGATAAATATTAAGAAATAATAAAGACATAGCTGTCCAGAGTTGAGATAATGAAATAATTGACATAGTCATCACATAGTTCCTACGTTCTTGCCCCAAGAGTATTTATTATCTATGGTACTGGAAGCTTTCGCTACACTGGAAGACTAAAGGGCTATCAATTAGAAAATAAAGGAAATATTTAGATAAGCAGCGTGCAAACAATTGAATGGATCGAATTTAGTGCCGATATTAGATAACAACCTGTCACATTACCCGATAATAACTACACGTATTAAATTGGTGTTATTTGCTGAAATTCTCATTACTTATTTGAATTCCTTCGACGAATTCATCTCTCTACCGTCCGAAGTTTAAGGCTTGCAGTTGAAACTATTGTCTGCAAGCCTTAAGCTCATTCCTTAGGTACACAACGGGCCTGTATTACAGCAGGTCATTTGATATACCCATATATATTTTGTATTTATTTTTGTATAACTATAGACTTTTTGCTAAAGAAATAAATACAACATGATGTAAATTTAAAGCACCCGGTTACCGAACTCTCTCATTTTATAATAACTATAAAATTTCATATGATTTTGATGTATACATAGACCATAATTATATTGTCTAGATTTGTTATCTGGGGAAAGCAATATAGTTTATATTTGAATCATGGAAGAGTTTTCAAATTTCTAAATTAATATTAACCTTAGAATTAGTTTTAATAATTACAACGAATTCGATTTGACTAGGCCCTACGTATATCAGATGCAGATATAATATTAATTTAATATATTTAATACAATATCGATAAAATTTTGCAATAGAAGAATCACAGCATCCTTAAGACCATAACGGCGATTGAAAATTAATGTCATCGACATATCGTAGGTTTTAATTATAAAATTTAGACCAAATTGGCAGTCTTCACAAACATGGAATGTACGATATGCGTCTATGCAGGTATCAGATAACACTTAATAAATATCCGTTGACAATTATACCTATACAATAACAACGAATTACCTACTTACGTCTCAGGTGAGGGAACAACAATTACATCGATCATTTAACACTAATCATTCCGCATTTCCTTATGGCTTATGGTTTCATTCCATATATTTAGTAACGAATAAAATATCTAACCGTCGAAGATATTTCTAAAAATTGGCAAAATAAATGTTTCCGCTATAGATTTCAGTTCTCTTAATCACAACATCATGAATTGATATCTAACTGACGATATTTCTACATAATTATTCTAATATTAATTACTTATCAAAATTTTCCGTTCCGTTGACATTGACTGTTTGCATCGTACTTTAATTAAATATTAATATTTTTCAGAAAGGCGAATCCTAGCTCATTTAATCTACTTTGTACACAGTTCTTATTTTAATGTTTATATTATTTATTGTTTATTTACTTTGAGGCCTATAGCGATATAAATGTCATGTGTGTTAAAAGTGTGTGAAGACTCGTTGGTCCGATTTATTTACTTAAAACCTTTAACATAAGCTTTATTCTTGTCGTATATTTCAATCAAATGATTGATTTTTATATCTATAACTTTAATTATTAAATGAATTATAATTATTATTATGCAATATGAACTTAACAGTGATAAGTGTTTATGGGCAATTTTTCTTCATTGATGAGGCAGAAAGCAGTAGAGGATTAAAACATGAACAAGGTCACTTTTTTCTAATTACAGATAACAAATTTACTAGAAGTGATTGATTTTTTTAATTTAACATTTACCAAACTCGTTCGAGGTATATCAACAGCACTATAACATTACTATGGAACATAACTGTAAAAGTTCGTAACTAATATTGGAAAAAATCCTATGTTATAAAAGCCCTAGTAGATTCCCTAAACGATAAGCTCCTCATATTTTTTTTATGTATTACGTGTAAGTTTTATGAAAGTTATCTATAGGAAAATATATAAAGGTTTATTTAACAAAATGGTATATATAATTATGAATAGATTACACACTCAAATGTATTATATAAGGTTAATACGGTAACGGTAGTACATAGTAAAGAGGGAAGTAGAAAGGGTTACAGTAAAGCCTATGGGATAAAGCTCGAATCGCTATTAGTAATTATAATTATAATAACAATATATGTTTTATAATATAATAACAATATATATGTAATATATTGTTATTATAATTATAGTAACAATATATGTATTTAAATTACAGCTTTCAATTTTGTTATAATACTATTAAAATTATTCGATTTTAAGATTAAGAAACCTATCTAGTCTTAAATGACATTTAGTAAGATAGAAAGGCGAATGTTGCTTAAGCGACGTCCATAATAGAAAGATCGATATGAAAATTAATTAAATTTTAGCCCGACTTACATATTCTGACCCTAAATTTACTAAGAAAGTATGTATACTTTCGAAATTTTTATTTTCATCAAAGCGACGTGAATATAATAAAACTAAGATGTTGACATTTTAATAGTAAATACTTGTCCTTGTTGTGTCTCTTAGAGGCGTAAGTTAAAATTATTGGGGAACACAATTTAAAGCACTATCTCATTTACATATTTACATATTTGTAACAATTATACATATAAAATAATGATAATCTTAAAATCATATGAATTAATGAAATATGTCAACACGTAACATGAGAGATGATTTTATCTATCTGGTGGAGGCAGCTTGGTGTCTTCAGGGTCGAGAGAGAGGCACTCTCGGAGATAATCTTCCATAGATCTGTATACGTGCTCAATAACACCTTTCAGATCGTGACCTTCATCAGCGTATGCCTAGAAATGAAAATAATTAATTAAAATAACAAAGTATCAGCTTTTTGTTAAGATTTTTTTATATTGAATTTAGTAAAGAAGTTATAGTATTTACTACAGAATGCAGAGAAAATAAAGTAATTATTAAGCAATTCATTAAATTATTGTTCATCTGACAAAATTTACGTCACACTTAATGTAACAAAATAGGAAAAGATAGATTTGATTGAAGTATATGATTGTGTCAATTATTTTTAAGCTATCTCTATATTTAGAAGCGGCCGTGGCGCAGGAGCAAAAGGGTGTGACTGTAACGCGGTGGTTGTGGATTCGATCCCAATAAGGTAAATATTTTCAGTTTTTCACTTTGCCACCTAGGTAAAAGCCCGGCGTTAAGCGAAAGTGGGAAACGGAGTATCTTAACACTATTTTCCCTCTGCCTACCCTACTGTAAGCGGGATACAGCGTGAAGCTAATTTGATTTTTGATGTCTATATAAAAATATAAATATGTCTACCTGATAACGAAATAGGACGCCGGCATCTGTAAGGGCACGAGCTAATTGCAGAGCATGGGGGTAGGGTGCGCTCATATCAGCCATCCCGTGCACTAGGTACAGCGCGTGCCTTGGGACGTGGTGCGCTCGTTGCGAAGCATCAGCCTCGACGTAACCCTTATAATTAACCGAAGGCTGTCCTAATATGCGCTCCGTAAATGCTACGTCTAGAATATTTACATGAAGTATTAATAATAATAATAATTGTACAGATTATATAATTGAGGCTATCGTGACATCGAGAAAATGAAATATTTAATATTTTCATTTTTTCGGTTTGGTTTCGAGGCGAAGAGCTACGTTAAGTTTCGGCATTCAACATGTTATGCTTCTAGATTTCGGCGGAAAGTGAGGAATAGAAGTGTCTTAATGGAAACAGAGTGAAGTGGAACATTTCCTCTGCCCATCTCGTATATATGCATGGGATATCTTCACAACGTGAACCTAAAAATGTAGATTAAGTAAGATTTAGCAATATTATTAAATATCCTTTTACTTACTGTAATACAACCAGTCGGTGATAGGTGACACGGCTATACCACATTTGAGAGTTGACTGCTGCGAGCCTAGCAGCATTGAGGTCACATATCCTCCGTATCCCCAGCCCCAAACGGCTACACGCGTTACATCCAAAAATTTGAAAGTGTCTAATAAATATCTAAAACAAAAGATTTTTTATTATTTTTAAAATATAAAATAATTTAAAATGATTTATTAATTTATTTATACCTAATAACAGCCAATTGATCAGCCACCTCGACTCCTCCAAGGCGGCCGCGTAGNAATACTTTATGTAAATATTCTCGACGTAACCCTTATAATTAACCGAAGGCTGTCCTAATATGCGCTCCGTAAATGCTACGTCTAGAATATTTACATAAAGTATTAATAATAATAATAATTGTACAGATTATATAATTGAGGCTGTCGTGACGCAAGGGCGTAAGTGTAAGACTGTAAATGCGACAAGTTGTGGATTCGATTCCCAATGGAGAAACTTAAATATTAAATATTTTCATTTTTTCGGTGTGGTAACGAGGCGAAGCGCTACGTGAAGTTTCACCATTCAACACGCAATACTTCTAGTATTCGGCGTAAAGTGAGGAATAGAAGTGTCTTGATGGAAACGGAGTGAAGTGGAACATTCTCTCTGCCCATCTTGTATATATATGCATGGGATATCTTCACAACGTTAACCTAAGAATGTAGATTAAGTAAGATTTAGTAATGTTATTAAATATCCTTTTACTTACTGTAATACAACCAGTCGGTGATAGGTGACACAGCTATACCACATTTGAGAGTTGACTGCTGCGACCCTAACAACATTGAGGTCACGTATCCTCCGTATCCCCATCCCCAAACGGCTACACGCGTTACATCCAAAAATTTGAAAGTGTCTAATAAATATCTAAAACAAAAGATTTGTTTATAAACATTTAGTTTTTTTAAATTATTTTAAATATAGTGACATAATAATTTAAAATGATTTATTCATTAATTTATACCTAATAACAGCCAATTGATCAGCCACCTCGACTCCTCCAAGGCGGCCGCGTAGCAATGCTCGGGGCAGACCTCGAGCTCCTGCTACGTCTAATTTTACGTAAACTACGTCATTACGTGAGGACATGTACGTTCCCCAGTCTAGAAGGAATTGGTCTGTTACTTGCTGACTCCCGGGTCGACCATCTCTGCAAAAGCAAAATAAATTTGGGGAAATATTGATAATATCATATGATTCTACCATAAAATTGCAGTATCACTATTAGTTGGTAAATGCAGTTAAATGTTATAAATGGAACACAGTTACTGTCTTACACATGAACAAGAACAGGAAACGCAGCATCACGAAGTTCTTCCCTCCAAGATGGTGGGAGCATAAGTTGAACACGAGCCTTTGACCCGCTGCTTAATTGCACATCAAATGATCTTCGAGTGGGCAATGCCAACTCACGTAATCGAACTGATCTGCAAATCATAAGTTGTTTGTGATGAATAAATTTTGCTTATATAATTTAGATACGCACAAATATTTTAATAAAATTTACCTATAAGGCCTCGTATCGTATAATATTCTTTCTAACTTATGTGTCCTAGCATCATGAAGTCCGGCGAGTGGAGGACCAGGACCGCCACATTCAAGGACATAATGCGTTATTCCTAACTTAGGTTTTGCAGGAGAAAATGTAGCGCTCCAATACGTACAATTGGCATAATGTAAACGAGCCGGCCATACTGCCAGTTCACAGGTCAGGCAACGTGGTTCTTCACGCTCTGCACGTGCTCTTACAGAGTTGCTTCCACCGCCGTAGCTCGGATCACGGACCACATAAACTTGCCTTTGGCCTGGTCGATCTGCACTACCTATAAATAAAATAGTATATTTAAAGTAACTGCACTCAATGGAACATAATACAAATCAATGTCCACAACACTTTGGCAGCTTAAACAACTCCAATACATACTACACAGAGTTTACACAGACTGCAATAATATGCTTTTGGAAATAAAAGACAATGAGCTAAGCAAACAAGATTAACTAAATGACATTGGGTTAGTAATGGAGGCAACTGCACTATTCAACAAACACCACTCAGCTGCAATGAATTCTTATACTTAATTCGATTCGATTCGGTGGCCATATCAGGTTGCTGTTTATGTGAGTGAAACGTTTCGGGGCCAAAACCTTCAATAAAAGAAAAACAAATGTAAAAAAACTATAATGAAAGTTAACTTAGTAGTAATGATTTTAAATATCTTACCTAAATAATAAACTAAATGATTCTCCTGATCCCACGCCAGGATTTTCGCCACTTCCACTCTTCCATGGGATAAGACTGCTATACGTTGACGCAATACGTCCACGTGTTTTATATGGGTATAGTATTGTCCTCCACCTTCTTGTACTGCCGCTAAGAGAAGAAAAGCACTACCATCTTCGGAATAGACTGGTTGTTCGTGAACTTCGAGCCATGGTTCATCAGTAGCTTTTTCAGAATGTGTCTAAGAAAATAAAAATGAATGGTCACATAATATGATTTAGTCATTTTTTAATTTACTGGCCTTAAAAAAAAGTAATTGAAATAATACCTCTGTACACGTCCAATTTGGCGCGTAGCAGCTGGTATATATGGTATAATTTTGAGCTCGATTCATCCATACCACTCCTATATGGGAATTTTCTTTGCCCACCCACTGGGCTGATATGAGATAATATTCCCTAAAATAAATCATATATTATTATGTAACTATACATAATCCACGTTGATGAGTCTTATAACATTGTAAATGAGATAAGAAAAAAAATAACGTAAAATAAATAACGTTTTAACTATCTTATATCTTACATTCCATCTAATGTATTAGGAGGCCTAACTTCCCATCTTGGGGGCGAAGTAACGTTTTGAACTGCCACTATCCATAATTTCACTTGAGGTATTGAACTGCCGGGCTGGAAATAAGTATAAACTTTTATAACACTGAGAAAGATAAAAAAACATATTGATTTATGAAAACACATTAATTATATTGTTTTACTTGCCGTAGGATATCGAATAGACACGTGATCAGGGAAGACTGATGGAAGGCTGCTGTTGAAAGCTGGAAGCAGATAGCCGGATCTACTGGCACCAATGCCGCCTATCCCTTCCGATATGTGTGGGAACCTCATTTCAGAGACTTTACTGTCATCATATTGAACATACAACACAAATGAGCCATCTGGAGCGCCCCACATGGCTGATGATGTTTTTGTCACCTCCTCTGGTTTTGTAAGGAAAATAAATTTGTTTATAATGAACTTACTATACAACTTTATTTAATTAAAAAAATATATAAATTTCATAAGTACACCAACCTTGATACAACCAGTCTGATACTCCATTATATACGCGACCTGGACTAGCGTCGGTTGTGAGACGGAGTAGAGGCGCTCGTCGAGCTGGTGGGGCAGGTCTTGCGAGAACTTCGTTATCTGCAGCAAGCAGCAGAGCACCTTCTGTGCCGAGCCATGCTGCATGTTGCCATTCCCAACTGCTTTGACCTTCTCCAAATAGGGGGACGTGGTGGCTAAGAACAAACAATCGAATGTGCTAAATTAATAAAAACTAATTAATTTTCAATCGGATTTTAGTGGTATTATATTTAAATAATTGTATAATATAAAGTACGCATATTCGTAGGACGTATAATGTAACATCAATATTTAGAATACATAAATAAATATACATAAATAAATATTTCGACTTTAAAGGAAATCTATACACAATGGAACCTAGCTGACTATAAATTCTGACCGACCGACCGTGACAAGTCACGTTACATTTTTCAAATGCATTTGGTCTATTCTTATTTTTGCTTAAAAGAAATAATAACAATTCTTCATTACCATAAAATACAAATTTCTTATTTGATGATGATAATTTGATTAATAAATATTATATTATATCTGAAAAATCTAAACTTTTTTCAGTTTTCAATCAGAAATGTAAAGAAGGCCTCTTTAAAATCCACTCATCGGCTGCAAATGTCAATGCAGGTATAAGATTTCGCTGTTTATAATTAAATTTCTTGTATAAATATTTTTTTCTAAGTGATTTTGAAAAGAAAACAGATAATTTAGAAACATTAAAAATATGCAACAACAAAATATTTATATCATTATCATAATAAATCTATAATAAGAATATTTTTACATCATTATTTTTTAATAACGTCTTCCATCGTACACTTGTCGATTAAAATTTTCATTCGTTTATGGAGCGGAACGGGCGTCGGAGCGACCATTGAAATAAAAGCTCCTTCAATTTTCGCCTCGGAGCGCCGACCGCACCCTCTTTGTGCGGTTCGATATAAGTAGCTGTAATATCATCGTCCTGTTTAAGGGTACCTTAAGTGAATTTGCAATTTACATACTTTTCTAACACACACACCCAAAAATACACATCGAGATACTGACATTTATAAGCTTTGTAAAAGCAGCAAGAAGCTTTGGGAAGCTTTAAACACAGAGTTAAATGGAAATGAATATATCTTTTAATTTAAAAAAAAAATGCATCTTACTCATTTGTGACGTCATAAACGGTGTAATGTGCTGTAAAGGTCCGCCGGTAAACCTGTTAACAAGATATTTATGTTAAGTAATTTTAAAAATATTCTAACATCTTTTTATATGTA
Source organism: Heliconius cydno galanthus (assembly GCA_036379175.1). Lineage (NCBI taxonomy): Eukaryota > Metazoa > Arthropoda > Insecta > Lepidoptera > Nymphalidae > Heliconius > Heliconius cydno. Next base: position 120,300 of record JAKRZM010001333.1, on the reverse strand, counting down.
TGAAAATATGATGAATTCGTTTACCTCTTTGATATTGTGTTGGAACAACACAAAACGCAGATTTGGGGAGCACTGATACCCTCGTACATTGAGCTGCCTCTGAAGTGAATAAGAAAATAATTATTTTTTTACTAGTGATCCAATTGCGGCTTCGCCCGCCTAAATGTATATTGTAATATTATAGCAAAATTATACAAAATCTTTAAATAAATTGCTGACTATTACTATAGTTAAAGTTTCATCTAAATCCGCTCAGTAGTTTATACGTGAAAGTGGAAAAAACATCCACTAGTATTCTACTTGTATATGTACCAAAATTAATTTAAGTAAAATGAAGTAGATACGTTATTTCATATTTAGTTAAAAATATAATAATTATAACAGTTTTTTGAAAAGTACCAACTCTACCACTTTTCTCTTCAACAGTTGAATCAACAGATGCCATTAGACGTGAAAGCTGCTAAGTATTCACTTTGGGAATAGTGTTGTACGGCTGTTATGTTCGCCAGATATTTCTACAGCTCATTTAAAATTCTAATAACCTTCTCATAATATTATTATAACATTAGAATTGACATCACTAAAACGAAGAGAAATTCTCTTCAAAATTTTGATAATTACATTATTTTCATCAATGACACTTTGATTTATTCTACTTTACGTAGTAATAACTTCCAAAAGTTATAACGATTGTAGACAAATTCAAATTGATGACATATTAAAACTTTATTAGAATTAAATAGTTTTTGATATTAAATTTATCGTTTAATATTTAACAGAGCAGATTAAAAATATTATTTACATTGTAAAATAATATAAAACAAAATAGGTATTTGTTTATTGTTCTAAATAATTTACGACCATTTTAAAATTAAACGTTTCCAAGCTATATTCCAACATTGTGGTTTCCAGCTACATTTTAAATGTAAATAGTGTAGTTAGTGTATGCAGTAGTTGGCCGTTGGGTCGGTCTGTGTTGCAGCAGCCGGCAGCCAGCGTGACGGCGCTGCGCACGCCGCACGCCTCTCTAACAGGCAATTCAGGTGGGGAAATTGAATTTGCATTGTTTCGAACTCCGGAACTTTGACCGGACTTAGTTTCAAGGAAAATTTACGGGATAATTTCTAGAGCCGCTTTAACCATTTCCACGCTGCATAACATTTTAAACTTAGTTTTATATCGTTTTAGAAATACTATGAAATATTCATTAAACAACTTTAAAAAATAATTTACAAGCTTTAACTTGTTGTCTAGGAGAAAGTTCATTGCTTTTAGAAAATCAAAATATGAATTTAAAGTCAACGATACTTACGAGAGTGTGATTCGTAACTAGCACAGTGAGACTGTTGTTGAAAGTGTCCAGGGCCAGCAGACCGCCGTCGTCCGCCTGATACACGAGTTGGTGCGAGCTGACCCAGGTCGTAGGCAGTCTCTCGCCTGTCAAGTCGCCGCGGAGGAACTCGTCGAGTCGCATGCGACGACCTGACCAGTAGAGTAGCTCGTCCACATATCTGGATGTATAGATTTTTTTATTACTGTCCTCCTATGGTATCTATTTAGATATTAATTATTCAGTTTTAATATAATTACAATTACTACAATTAATTTCAAAATTAGATTAACAAATGAGAAATATATTTTATTCAAATAAAGAAATACTGTAATCCACCAGAAAGCGTTAAATAATAGGTGTCGTGAAATTGTTTGAATTAAAACAAATTCTAACAACTTTCTTCGCTATTGTAATAGAAGGTTCAGGTCAGGTCATATATTCGGTGTTGGCAATGTCCCTGTGTGAGTTACGTCTGACGTACAACCCTTGTAAAGCGGTTTTCACATGCGAACTTGCATGCGGTCACACTTGTTTTGTTGCCGAAGCCAGCTACGACTGTCGGATAGCAAAAGGCACCTAAAGATATGGGAACTAGTACGTCGTGCCAACGGAAACCAGCTAAGGCCATATAAGTTAAAATCATATAATACAGTATTTCCTTCTATATGCGCAATGCAGTCATGTTACATGCACTGTAAAGGACTTTTCGATTGTCACATGGATATTTTGGATCTGTTCCATATCTTTAAATTTATTTTAGATTCTATATTTTTTTTAATAAAAGCAAATCTATTATTTACAGAGAAACAATATTTATAGCTCAGCTACCTCAGGGCTTAAGACATTGTTTTTCTTAAGTGCGAGTGTTAAAAGTATTAAACTCCTCGAAAGTTACCAACTTTAATGTAACATAATTGAGTTTCTTTTCTCTACCTCAAGTATTGCTTTAGAACAAGTTGTGCTTAAGCTACTTTTATAAAGTCTTACCCTAGTAAATAAATTGCTGTAACTATTCCAGCTATCACAAAACTGATAACCATCAATGAGAATATGATACTTCTCCAGTTGTGGCCATCTCCTGGGTACAGATCCTGAAAAAAAAACACAATGTGTACAAATGAGAAAAACAAATTAACACAACAGTTGAAAAATATATTTTAGCTAATTGTTGAAAAATGGACCTCATCATAAGCGATTAAATTACATTTTAAACATTTACTGATTAAATAATTTATATAAAAGATTTATAATAAAGTAGTTAGAATTAAAATAGTTTTTAAGGAACATAGTGTATCCTGCATATTAAGACATTCTGTACCCTACTTTCTGTCGACTTTTCGAAGCATTGCGTGTTGAGTGGCAGAACTCGACGCTACCTTTTGCCTTGGTACTAAAGCGAA